>VOQJ01013736.1:5196-15785 GCA_015052665.1 Apistogramma diplotaenia | reverse complement strand
TGGACTGCAGGTGAAATGGCCCCAAGAAATCCTCCCAATTTGTGCAAATCTGCAGTTCTCCATCTTCGATCTTCAGAGTTCCTTGGACTTTCCCATTGTTCTGCATACTGGTGAATCCAATGTGTTGTCAAACAAATCCTTTAAATGCTGGCAAAGAGAAACTACACTCATGATCACTAACACCAAGTTGGTTGTCGTAAGCTAAAAGATATTATTGAAAGACAATGCCAAGTTCAATTTATTAAGTTAATGTATGTATATATTTGAATCTGTAAATATAATTTTGAACCCGGGTAGATTAGAGAAAAATCTAAAATAAATTCAAACTTGTGCAGCCAGTTCTTGTGTTTTAATCATTAAAGATTCAGACTCTACAATCATTACACCCTGGAAATTATTAGCCTAAAATTACATTTATGTCCACGATGACTTTATGTAAACTTCTATTCATAACTGTGTATTCTACAGCTGAATGGCTTTGCATAATTGGTACCCTTGTTACATGGTAGCTTTAGCGACAAATGAATGTACAAACATTCTTTCAGTGAAGTGCAATTTTCTTTCTGTTGTACCTCACGCTGATCTAGTTTTTGATATAGACATGCTGGAGGCATCTGTAAGAGGAAATATGCTGCATGGAGGTGGAAGTCTGATTTCCATCTGCCACACAGAGAGGTGCCAAGGATGTCTAAAATAGCTGAGCAGTAAAGCACATTCATATACTACCCAGCAACATAGTGTATGTGTATATATAGCTATTAGCATGCCATCTGTACATGCAACACTTTAATGCAAAATGAGCTCTTCGGGTAATCATTTTTCAAACTTTCCGAGTGATGACAGTTATGTAACACATTTCTTAAACTCTTTTTAATATTTAACACTTTGTTCCTTCCTTATGTCTCCTGTACAAGTCTTGTCCTTCACTGCAGCGATTCCTGAGTTAAATTCTCTCATCAGGTTTTATCAGTTCCCCAGTTTATTTCCAGCCACTCTGGCAGCTTTTATCAGCACCCATCTTTGTGATTACATTGTGTAAAAGCTAATGAAACAGTGCAAATTACTAAATGTTAAATTGTGCATTTAGATCACACCTAACCCCCTTCTTAGGTGCCAGTGCGCCCTCTAGTGGCTGTGAGGAATTGCAGCACATCAGCTATGAAAGCCATGAATACACTGAATACAAAAAAAAAAACTGTTCACACTGGCAGATGAGTTTTGAGCACAAAGTTCTTTATGAATAATAATTAATAAATAAAACAAAAGCTCCAGAATTGATCTGTAATTCAGTCTAAATGTTGTGTCTTTTATTTGGACTGAAAGTTCAATGAATCTACACAGACCTCAACAGCTCAATAACAAGTTTTTATTGAAAACAAACAGGTGCATGGTCCAGCTCAGGCTATGCTGCCAGCATTGGAGGCAATCCTGGGCCACAGGTCAGCACACTCTTTGGCCACGGGGCCTGTGATGGCAGAACCTGCAGATACACACAAGGAGGGGGGTCCTTTAGTCCCAACACTGTTTTATTTTATACAGATATACTTGTGTCAAACATTACATTAACCAATAAATGTATTTCAAAACACCCTTTGGTTGCACTGAGCAGGTGAACATTGTTTCATCCCTGATTGAGATCAGTCAGCCACAGAGAGGCGCTGCTGTCTCACCCACAGGGATGAGGTCACTATTCCCTTCTACGACAACTCACCAAGCCACTGAGCAGACAAAGCAAGTGCTTTTGGAAGGGCAAATGTGTTCCTGTCACAACCACTGAGATGCATCTGTAAATGCTTCAAATTAAAACAAAATAAAACTGATCCCTATCCAGCAACCAAAAACTGCTCAATTCAAGAGACTACGCACCAAACAAGTCCACTGTAAACAGAGGGCACGATGAATGACGTGCCATCTTTCAAAAACCCACCTTTCATTTCTCCTTTGTTGTTTACTATGACACCTGCATTGTCTTCAAAATAGAGAAACACGCCATCTTTTCGCCGATATGACTTCCGCTGCCGAATCACCACTGCAGGATGCACTGTGGAGAGAACAAGGATCGTGTGAGCGTAAACAAAAATACAGAAAAATGAATATTTAAACACTTGTTACTGCAAAATGTAACTGCAACTGAGACTGTTAAATTCAGTCCACAAATTCTAATAACGTCTTTTCTAAACAGGTTCAAATACAGGCATCTGGAAAACACACAGCTCCACTAGAACCTAAAGCTCCACACAAGTTACTGAACTCTGTGCTCAAGTCAAACTGCCACGACACAATAGTTGGATTTAATGTTTTTTATAAAGGAGATTAATAATAGGAATCTTAAGACATTTTAAACTCAGTTTGAAATGAACGGAACATTTTTTCACACCATTACACCAACTTCCAGACTAGTATTTCTAACACACACTGCACCCAGGTGGCCTGCTTGGGTGCAGCACTCCACATGGTGACTGCAGTTCCTGCTCAGCTCTAGAGATCTGCTGCCAGCTGAAGGCTACTCCAACATGCTTCAGTAGACTGAAGCTGAACAGGGAAGGAAGAACTACAGTCATCAGCTGCAGTCCCAGGAGGTTTCTTTTTTTAAAATTAATTAGCACAAGAGAGACTTGATGGAGAAGCTGCTCTTTAGGCTGCCACTAAGAAATTATAGTATTTGCAGAAGAGCACCTTAAATGTCATTTACTGATTTTACGGCTGCAACTAGTAACTCGAACATAAAAAACCTTCAGTGCAAATATTTTGCTTTGATTCTTCATTTAATCTCTGTAGTGCTCAGCTGTCACCATGCAAGTGCACGCTTTTTACCCCCATCTACAACTTGCAATAGAACCACATCATGAAGCATGTGTGAATTAAAGTATTACAGCATTAAACCCAGGCACACCACAGTTTCCACAATAAAAGACAACAGCAGCACAGAAGATGATGCCGTCACAGATCAACATGGATCCATCTCACACACAGTGAAGAGCAAAGAGGTGGAGCTGTTCCTGAGACAGTGAGCTCAGGTGGACTGAAAGAAAAAAACTGCTATCGTTCAAAACAGCAGTGATTGTTCCAAAGCACCTGATCAACAAGCTCCAACATGGAGAGGACTTCACTTAGTGTGACACTACATTTAAATCAGGCTGAAGGCAGCCGTCCAACTGTATATGGCAGTGATACCTGCAGTGAGCAGGGGTCTAAATGGGGCCATGTGGTGTATTCGACCATATTTATTTCAAGGCTTTAGTACCATTAGGTGGCATATTAAGATAAATATATTGCTCCCTAATAAGAAACATGTTTCTTTTAGAAATACTCGATTAATTGATGAAGATCTGCAGTCCTAACAATTTTTTTTATTACCGTGTGCACACTCTGACCAACAGAACGGAGGTGTTTGGGGGACACCTCACAGTGACTAGTTTTCACACTCACCCTTTTTCCTGAGCTCTGGTTTGCCTTTCTTGACTGTGGCCATGACCATATCACCAACTCCTGCAGCAGGCAGACGGTTCAGACGCCCCTTGATGCCTTTCACAGAGATGATGTACAAGTTCTTGGCACCTGACAAATACAGTAAGAAACACGATAATGTAAACAAAAAAACTTAAATCCAATTTGTCTGCTTGTCTCATCCCTGATTGAGATCAGTCAGCCACAGTGGGTCGCTGCCGTCTCACCCACAGTGATGAGATCAATATTCCCTTCTACGACAACTCACCGAACCACTGAGCAGGTGAAGCAAGTGCTTTTTGAAGGGGTGGAGGGGGAAAGCAAACAATCAGCCAATGATCCAGTGACTGCAATTTTTTTCAGAACATTGTTGGTGTTCATCCCCAGGTGCTTGAGATGAAGCTCATTAAAAATTACAGAAACTACGCCTCCATATTTTTATGCATTTCTCTCCTTTTAATTATATTTCTAGAGAAAATGCTGTTAATCGCGAGTTTAACAGTAATGTTTTTAAGTAAACTCATAGTTATACACTGCTATCAAACATGCACATTAATCTGCATAATAATCCAGATTTAGCTGCAACATTCCCGACATGTTTTTAGAACTGATTTTAAGTCAAGTGAGCCTCCAGCAGCATTCACTCGCAAACAAGAGAATCACATTGAGAGAAATCTGTTTCATAAAATAACTTTAGTCAACTCGAGTCTGCATATAAATCCATACAGGCTGACTGGACCCTGACCATCAGGGAACAGTGAGCACTGATGCTTTCTGTGCATGCTAATTTACACACACAGAGCTTAAAAAATAAAACTAAAGCCATAGACTCTATGCAGCCATGTTTTCCAAGCTGTCACTTTCACTTAAAAATAAAGATGCTTCCAGAACAACACACAAAAAACTGCTTAAAAAGCAAAGGGTGTAAAGAACAAGGCTCTCTACAAATGAGCACTTTCCCCATTTACAGCATGAGGAGAAATGAATCCACTTTCCCAGCCCATCATCTATGGCACTACGCCACAGTCATACATCTGATGCTTAATAACCAAGTTAGAAAGGAAGCTATTTCACTAAACCTAAGGGGAAAAAATCTGATAGCACTTCGGCCTTGTTTCCTTAATCAGAGCAAGCTTTGAGGTCACAAGACTGAAACGTTTGTTAACAAAGTAACACACACCTGAAAGAGAGCCCTAAATCACATTTAAACTTGTTCACATATAGTGAAGAATGGTGTGGCCTGCTTTAATTAATGGATACAAGTGAACATGAACCACAGTATTATGTTAATGGCTGGTCCCTTAATCCCCTTTAACTTCTTGGGAGTTTTAAGACTCTTTGCATAGGAGAGGTGAACAAAGGTTATCCGAGGCCTACCTGTGTTGTCGGCGCAGTTGATGACTGCTCCTACTGGGAGACCCAGTGAGATGCGGAACTTGGCTCCAGATGAACCACCACGTCCTGCAGGAAAGAGAAACAATTCAGTAAGAATCATTTCTGCCAGATAAACTGGGAATCCACAATTCACATTTAGAGAATCTATAAATAACCATATTTCAAATTCAGGTAATTAAACTCAGTGCCCTTATTTTTTTAGCTCCAAGACGTGACGCTGGAATCCCTGATTTCTCAGGTGGAGTGTGTATCATTTGTTACCAAATGGTCCTACTACTTTTTAAAACCTAACACCAAGTGCAACAGCTATGCAGCAAACTACACGCTTTTCTAAAACTGACCATAAATGACCTCTTGTCAGCACACAAATACAAAGAAATCCAACTTAAAGAAGCTTCGCTTTCCATTTCAATCAGGATGTGTCCTATTAAATATGACAACTGTGTGAAACTATCAACACTGCTTTACACCATTAGTTACAAACTTAGCTGTACGACAAATTACCAACATCTTGATATTCTGTTTGGTTTCGGAGCCTTTGAACTGTAACTGTATTCTACATTTACTGTTGTTTCAGCCACTGAACTTAGGCAGGCAGGGGGGCTGCAGCAACTAGATTAGCAATACTGGGGAATAAAATGTACCTGACAACTTAAGTTACATTGTACGACACGGTTTCCATTTGGCTGCCGCTTTGCAATCATTAGTTTGCTCCAAATGCCCCCAATTTCTGCATAGTTCACGCTTCGTGTTAACCGGCTCTTAGCTTAGCATTCCCAGCTAGCCTCGAATACTACAGGTGAATTCACTTCATTGATACACTTTGCAGTTCGAGAACTGCCATTTCAATTCACTTAAAATAAGAACATTCGCCACACAGCAGCCTAAAGTGTGTGAAATAACAGCGAGCCGAACATTCGGCCTCTAGCATCTCTCACTTCGTGGCGCTGAAACAGAAACATGGCTTCCGTCATGCCAGCTTAACGACGATCGTCTCAAACTTGTTAATTAATGTCAGAAATCCAAAACTAGTCACATGGAAATATTGTTTTAGCCTCTCTATCACATACGAGCAACATTTTAAGCTGCGTCGCGCCTTAGAAACAGCAGATGAAGACAGATTTTATAAACGAGCATCCTACCTCTCTTCGACATCGCTGCGGTACGGAAAGAGGAAGGCGGAGAAAGGAATTCTGGGTAAAAAGGTTGCGCAGAAGTTCCTCCGGGTCACGGCGACGAACCGTGCTGCATTCAAAAGCATTCAGGAAAAATCCCTAAACCCACTTTGCGTTTATGTTACTTTTTGCGTCGAGGATAGAAATTTAAACTGGGTGGGCAACATGAACTGAACTTTTGACAGGGGAGCATTCGGCTCAAGTCACTTTACTATTCAAAAGAGAAATATCGCATACTCATAGAAAAATGTACCCACTGTTAGTAAAACAGTGTATATAGTATGTTATAAAAGTACTAAAATATCTGTCTTAGATTGCAGAGCCAAAGCAAGGGACCAGCGGCAGAGACAATTTCTCTGGGTGAAGAATCAGTTAACTCAATTACGTTATTCAAAACACATTTCTGTCTGTTTTGCTATTTTTGGTATATTTTTACACCAGTAGCAACCAAAAGTAGAATCCACAAAAGTAAAGAGGACTAACAGGCACACTAAATGTTTATTGTTACCAGAAAGTAAAACATGCAGATAGAAAACAAGTTGTAGTTGACCAAACATCATTACCAACATCTAAAGCAGTCATGATTAAACATAACTCCTCTATGACTGAGAACTTTGGAATGTCCTTCAAGAAACCTGGAGAACTGTTCCTGAAGATACTTTAAAAAATTGCAAGAAAGCTGCTGAAGAGTTCAGACTGTGTTAAAGAATAAAAGTGGTCAAACCAGATATTGACTTTCAACCTCATTAAAATTGTACAAACTCAGGCATATGATTGCATGTTTCAATAAATCACTGTATGTATTTCATAGCAACATATAAAGAAATTAAAGCTGGGTCTGTGCTTTGCACAGTACTATATTTTAGTTAATTCACAAATAACAGAAGACTGGCATACGAAGGATATCAATACTAATTAACATAGGGATAATGCAATATCTATATGCAATAATGTATCAGAACAATTATATTCAGTATAGCGTAATAGCATAAACATTGTAAGACAATCAGCACACAGGGAAAGCTGGAAAATCAAAGTATTGCAGCAGAGTTTTATTTCTCCTCCTTTTCCTCGTTCTTGTGGAAGATCTTTCCATCAGGCTGCTGCACCCATCTCAGCTTGAATTCAGTGAACCCCTGCGCCATCAGTCTCTGACTGAACTGTGAAATGCATATTTATTATTCTCTTAGAGCCAGCAATGCATTTTAAATGTATTTTTAACTGTTTAGCTGCAATTATCCATCAACAATTTTACAATCAGCTCTAAGAAAAAGACAAAAGTGTTTATATTAAGTGGACTAATAGCTATTAATAACTGAGGCTAAGGTCAATAGTAATGGGAACCCTTATAAAAAATAGACAATATTTTTGCCTGTTTGATGGTTTTGTTTTGTTTGTTTGCGTATTTGCTTTAATTTAGCTTTGATTGCATTTATACCAATTTAAACCTTTTAAATTTAGGCTAGCTTATTTGTTTATGATGGTATTGTGTGTCTTCTTTCATTCGGCTTCCACTGATGGAGCCAGGGATGCAGGACGAAAACAAGATATTGTGTTTGTAAGTATTTGTATATTTCTATGCACACATATATTTTTAGGAGAAAAATCACTATTGTGTCCTGGACTGTTATCAGTTAATATAGGTTTTTTTTTCTTTTTCTCTTTCTCTTTTTTTTTGGCTCCAAATTTTAATTTACATTTTACAAGCAAATGAACATGCAAAGTTTGTATTTGTTTGTTGTTGTTCAGCCATTGCAGCCAAAAAAAACGTAAAGCCGTGCAACTGTCACTTCGAAGATACACTTTTCTCTTTTCTGCTCTGAGTCACTGTCCAACTTTAATGGACAGTGAAAGTAGGAAATACCTCCTTAAATTAATCATCTATATTTTATGTTTACCACTACAGCAGGATGAAAACAATGATACTCAGACATTTTATATGTCTTTGAGTTATTTTCCATTAATATCGGATTTATTATATTTTAATTCATATCTTATATAGAATTTCAACTTTTTTCAAAACAAAGTTTTAATTACCTTTTCCAAGATGTCTTCCTGCAGCTCCTCCATGTCCACAGAGGCGTCTGTTTTCTTCAGCTCCAGCTTTAGCACTTTCTTATCCTGGGTAGCTGTTTTCATTGAAAGAAATACAGAATACTGTATTACCAAAATATTTGATTGTACAATAAAAGATAGTATGAGAATTTCTGTGAAAAATAATAGTGTGCAAAGGAGTACACAAATCAGAGCTCACCAATGTAGCAGACAAAGTAAATGTAGGTGGGGCAAGCAGCGTTGTACCACTTCCCTGCATATGTGGTGCCACAAGACTCTGTGTCTACAGTGGTTGGGTAATTGGGGGCCCAGTTGGTGAATGAATATGCACTGCCATCTGACCACTTCCATGTATTTCTATAGAGACCGATCCATGTGTGCGAACTGTTCAACATCTTCTCAAACTGGTCATTTTCAGACTGGTTCCTCACACTGGCCAGGTCAGTATGCTGAGCCCTGCAGTAGCTCTGAGCGTTCTCCCAGGTCGCTCACGTTCACAAAGATGAAGCTTGGTGTGTCTGGAAATATTTGACAGTTTTTCAGTCAGTGAATTTGCAAGAATACAAATATCTGATTGAGTAAAGGCAGTTTCAACCTACATTGATAACTTTATTGGCCTCTTGTTAACAGCAAAAAATGCTGTGGTAACTGTGGTAACACATACAGCACCTAGAAGTTTTGGTGATAGTTCTATACAATAGATTGAACTTTTAAGTACAATATATTTAGGGTTCAGTTTTAGATTTTCTGGCTATTTGCCTGGCTAGCATAATACCAAGGGAACAGGTCTTACCTGGTTATAAAACTAATTGTTATTAAGGTTTGGACCATGTATAAAATGGATACATTTCCTACACAGTTAATGTGTAACACTAAAAGGAAAGTAAAAGTAAAAGTTGCTCAATGTTCCACGATCTACAAGAAGCAACTGCTATTGCAACTAAAGATTGATGAGATGACCTACAATGCAAATGCTAAGGAAGGAAGTGAACAACATCCATCCATATATCCATCCATGTGGTGGTTGTATTTTGAATTTGTCATAGGCAAATGATGGCCTGTCAGATGGATGGATTCCAAATTGGCAAACCTATGACCCCATAGGTTTTAGTCCGATTTGCCCTGGTTTCACTTTTTCAGACCCACAAGTTGCACACATTTCAACTAAGTGTATCATACTCACTAACAAGAAATGATGAAGGAATGAGTTGGGCGACTAACATGTACCCATGGCCATTTGTAATAGCACAGATAGCTGATTAGAAAGATTAGAAAGAGATCATTTCTTTTAAATTACTTTTGTTGTAGCAGATGAATGGGTATGAAACACTGCACGACTGATCGGCCCATTCCCCATTCTGGAGCATTGCCACACATGCTTTATATAGTCCTATACCAGCACTGGGTTGATTTACAGCCCACAGTCTGAAGTCAGCCTGTCCGTCACCATAGTAACTCTGGTCGGCCAGAGACCATTTCCATGCTTCAGTGTCAGGTTGGAGTCCAATCCAAATATACGAAAACACCTGTGAAACTTCATTGATCGCTGCCAGGTCTTGTTCATTAAGCACAGTGGCCAAGTCAGTGTACTTATTCCTGCAGTAGTTTTGAGCGCTGGTCCAGTCTATCCCGCTTATCACAGTTTTGTATATTCGAGGAAAACAGACAGGTAGGAAGAACAGTCCTGTGATAAGAACAAAGATACTCACTTTGAAGTATTTATCGTGAAAGACAACACATACATTTTCTGCTTCCTCATAAACTACTGAATGTGAGACATATCATAGAGTAGTTAGATACAGTTAAGAGATGTTTCAGTTCATCTAAAACTCAACAAAAGTAAAACTCAACATTTAAAGAAATGTTAGGCTCAGAGGTTTGAGGAAATAATGATTCACACTGACCTGTTAAGACCGTCGTCATAGCAGCTCTCTGTTTCATGATGTACTGTTGCACGGTTCCTTTATACCTTGAGTGGATACGTTTCCTTATGTTGATGTTATCTCTGGTAAGAAATGTTTTCAGGCGTTAAGAACAAGATACAAAATCACAGACACACCTCATTTAACACGAAACTAAAATGAAATCCAGGAAACTTGGCCATCAATGATATTTTATTTTAAAAAAGAAAGGTTTATGTTGTTTTGGTAATATACAGATGGGTGTTACGGCCCTAGGCCGTTGTGTCGGCTTATTGTTGTGTGTATGCATGGTTGTTTGTGGTTGTGCGTTTCTCTCTTTCCGTTTCAGCAGCGGGACGCACGCCGTGGCTCCTCCCACCGTTGGCGATTGGGTCATTCTGAGGGCTTGGCGCTGGCCCTGTGGACCGCTGATTGGCTCCGGTCACCAGCCGTTCGCCAGCTGACGCCAACTGACAGCCAGCTGGTAGCTAAAAGGGACGCCGCAGTAGCCGTCGGGGAGACGGCCAGCTGAACATCTCATGAGTCCGTCCTTTGCCTCAAACAACCGTGTAGTGTAGCCTCTGTTTCCCAAGCGTTTCAGGTGTGAAGCCGAAGG
>VOQJ01013735.1:8038-20872 GCA_015052665.1 Apistogramma diplotaenia | reverse complement strand
TCCAACCGAAACGTAAGCATCCGTCGTTTTTGCAGGTCCCCGAAATATGACCTATATTTACGTTTCCAAACGACCGCGCCCACCTCAGGCATCGCGTGTCGTACGGACCTGTCCGTGGGTAATGTCGCCGTGGCTCGGAGGATAGAATAGTAATCTATCAGTGTGAACGTTCATGGTTCGCCTCCAGCCTGTCATGGTATCAAATGACAATATAATGACTTCTGTACATGAACAAATGGTTGAGGTTAGGGTAGTGTGAGGAATGTGACGACATCGATAATTTTGTCGTTTTCTGTGGTCTGCCGGCGAAAACCGAACACGTTACTTAAATGCACTTCTCTCCGCGACCGCTAGATGTCGCCTTTTCCCCTTCCAAAACGTAAATATTGGTCGTAATCCGTGACTGCAGAAACGACCAATGCCTACGTTTTCACTTTGAGGACAGGCTGCATAAGGAAGAGTGGGCCCCAGTTCCTCCACAACAAGAGAAACTAATAGAGTCATGCAGAAAACAATTACTTCAAGTCATTGCTACCAAAAGTGGTTCTACACACTGAAGATATGGGTGTCAAACACAGTGACAAATAAACATTGCCATCGCTGGCATCCTGTCAGCAGTGTGACTAGAAGAAAAACAGAAGAATTACACATAAAATCACATTATAAACTCGAATGGGTAGTAAAATATTACAACCAAAAGACTTTTTTTCCAGCACATCAGTTATAATCCTGTTGTATTTGGGAGAAAAAAAACCCACTGTAGCTCACTCGTGCCAGTCACATCTTGTATTCTTGAAGGGGTAATAATATCCCAAATGTGATTACACACTCGCATATCATGTCGCTGAGGAGCTCCCCACAGGTCGTGAGAACTGTCCAATCCTGGTCATGTCAGCGTCTGACTCGCAATCTAATTATTTAAAGACTGGCTGTGCGGGAGTTCATGCTGTCGATGCAGCCCAGACTCCAGCTTCTTGGACCTCACTGGACTTCTCTTCATTGTGCAACTGTTGCACCGTTCAGGAGGAGAGTTCAGAAACCTCACCACAACTAGGCCATGGGAACTGAGAGAAAACTGGAAATTGATCCAGAATGTGGTTATGAATTCATGTTTCATTTCAGGCAGCTTGAGGCTCTTATCCAGCGTGAATGAATGCAGCAAGAGGGAAAAACTCTTGGAGTAATGGTGATGCTTATGAATGAGTGACAAATTGGTTCTGTAACCCATAATCCAACTGGGATTCAGCAGCCTGGCCTTGTGCAGAATGCGATAACAAGATTAGTATTTTTGTAAAGGCGATCTAGTGTAACCGAACCTCACAATCAACCAGATTTTCTGAATATGATCATCAATCGGGAGATCTTACTAGGTTATCTTGCCAGGATAGTTCGGGGTCTGTGGTCAGACCAAAGAGCGCTTCACTCCTCTGCAGCACAGAGGGGGAAGCCTGCTCATCGGCCTGTCAGCGCTAATCGCACCTCATCTGGTTCCTGTTTGCAGATTTACAGGCCTGCTGCCATGTCCCAGTCAGCATGCTCATTCTTTTCCCTCTCAGCTTGCATATTTATTTGCCCTGCGCAAACACTTGCAGTCGTTAAGGTTTTACTCCAGGACACGGTGACAAGCTGCACAGTTTCTGCTCATGTCACGCCCCCTATGGCAGTGCGGTCTTCACCGAGTTTAGATGAGATTAGTTGAAACTTTAATGATGCTTGTGGTGTAGCTGGATTATTGCAGCTGCACGTAATTTGACGCAGCTTGGATAAAGTAAGATGTAAACAGATGCAGAGCGTGGACAGCAGTCGGTGTAATTTCAGCTTCACCCTGAAAAAAGCAGAAAGTGTGTCGATTCTGCCAGTTTATCTGCAAAAAGCAAATCAGAAGAACAAGCATCATAGTGTTTGAAATTCATGTCGATGACATCACACACACCCTTGGTCATGAAAACAGGGAAACGGATGATGAAAAATTCCTGGACTCGGCTGTGAGAACGGAAAGCTCCTGCCAGCAGCGGATACATCACACACACACACACACACAGGCACACACACACAAAGACACTAATCTACTCATAAGGGCACACATATACACAGCAGACCTACCCAGGGAATGACTAAGTCTCTGAAAACACACACACACTGCTCACTATTCTGACATGATCTAAGTATAACAAAGGAACTGGAAGTGTGGTGTTACATTCAGCTGACATGAGGTGATGTTTACATGTTTTTGCATGGAAATATACAGTAAACCAATCATTAAAAACCACCTGCCTAATATTGGTAACCCCCCCCCCCTTTCTACTTAAACAGCACTGACCCATTTGCACATGGACACGCAGCCCCTGGGGGTGTCTTGTGGTGTCTGGCATTAGGACTGGCACAGCAGATCCTTCGGGTTCTGCGGGTTGCAGGGTGGAGCCCCCGTGGTTCAGGCTTGTTCCGACGCATCTGGTGGATGCTTAATTGGATTCAGATCTGGAGAGTCTGGAGCCCAAGCTAAAGCCTCGGGCTCTACTTCACGTGCCTTGAGCCATTCCTGCACAGTCTTTGAGGTGTGAAGGAGCATATCGTCCTTCAGGTTGAAGCTGCTGAATTCAGGCAGTGCTGCAGCTGTTGGTGGGGGTGTGCTTGGTCTCTAATAATGCACTGGTAGGAAGGTAGGAAGTAGGAAGTTGTCACTGTTACACTGATTTGTGTCTTATGTTGTATTAATTAACATAAATTAGGGAGGTCCTCTTGTCTTGGTGCATCCCTGCTGTTCAGTGTGTGGCACTGCACAGTTAATGATTAGCAGGCAGGTAGTGCATGATTTGAGTGCAATATTAAATTTTACCAAATGTTACCAAAGACCCACCTGGGTCAGTTTTGCTCAGTTGGTCTGTCATTGGAGGATATTTTTAACCAGTGAAGTTCCTGTGCTCCATTGGAGAATAGGGATTTGTGTTAATAAGGTTAAACACTGTATTTGCACAGTGACAATGCATCCCAGACAATTATTGCACAAAAATAGTGTTGTGAATAGTGCTGCAGGCTGTTTATTATAAACACAATGCATCACTTAAAAAAGGTCATAATGTGTAATACTTTTTTGTTTTTTTTTGAGCAGCAACCGTAAGACTGCTCACAAAGCTCTGTCTGTACTCACTAACTTCATTTTACAGGACTCCTGTGTGTCTGAAGCTGCCAGACTGTAGCTTCTTTCAACTCAACACATTGGAGTGGAGTTTTAGTTTTTTTTTTGTTTCTTTTTATTTAATAGCGGCAGATTCTTCTGTAACGCAATATTAAAAGCAGAAGCAGTTAACCAGGCTTCGTGTTTTTTTTCCACTGTGCCAGACAGAGGCTCTAACACGGCACCAGCCTGTTAGTCAGCCAGCTCACAGTGTTTATAGACTTATTAACAAGAACATCAGTGATGGTGTCAATCACTCACTGTTTCACGGAGAGGCGGTGACTGGCTCTGAGCAAGATGTGGGTTTGATGGGGAGGTTTGTTTCTGTGTGAGTTGTTGCTGTTGTTTTACAGATGGAGTAATCTTGGTGGGACAGGTGGAGATTTGGCTTCTGTTGGCTTTGGAGGAATATACTTCCATGGTGCTGATTTAATGTGGCATGTCACAAAATGACGATGAGTTCACTGTACTCGCGTGGCCTCCACAGTCACCAGATCTCAATCCAGCAAAGCACCTTTGAGATGTTGTGGAACAAGAGATTCACATCATGGACATGCAGCTGACAAATTTGCATATGTATTTATATTAGAAAAATTTTAAACATATTTTGATTTTCCAATTTTCCAATACTGACTCATCTGGACAATAAATATTATTTTATGGTTTACTGTTTATATGTTGATGCTTTAAGCATTAAATGCACACTATACCATGTGAGTTCTAGATTTAAAATCATTTAATGTTACACTAACTTGTATCAGCTTTAATGCCTTGCACTGCCCGTAACACCTGTTCTCACAGCTAAAAGGTTATTAGCAAAGTATAAGAATAAGCTAACATGCCAGAGATGTTGGTGGTGGAAGCCAAGAAGACAACTGGTGCTGCTTGAGGTAAAACAAGTAACTTTGGGAGTTTTTTTATTTGTCACTAGCAAATCTCAGGCTCACGCTCTAATTTTAAGAGAAAATGAGTTAACTTGAGATGTTACAATGTTTACATTTGAATTTCTTTTCTTTTTCTACAGAAATAGGAAGCACAAATGGGTTGCCTGGACAGTGTGGTTGACTCGTAGCTGAGGCTAACCCACGTCCCATCAAAGCCAACCCACACCAGGCCAGACTGGGCCTCCTGTCACCTAAATGGGACAGGAGTTAAGCCAGTGCTTCCTGTTAGACCGAAGGGTTCTCAGGTTCCACCTCTGGTCTAAATTATGTCTGTCTGTCCCAGACTGCCAGGCAAACTCCTTATTCTCCTCCTCCCACATCGCCATCACGCCCGTGGCCACATCTTCCCCTCCACACCCTGTCACTGCTCTCCTGAAGGCAGCACTGGAAAGATTAGCCTGCTCAAGTAGAGATGGGACACTGCTGGCAATTCAGCTCAGTGGAAGTAAAATTACAGGGTTTAAAAATAGGACGTCTACTTCTGTCCTAATATGATACTCGTATGCCATTTTAATACTGGAGCCATACCTTTGAACAATCTGAGAAAAATAATGCAAAAACCATGCTCTCTTCACCCAAAGCTAATCGGTAATAACATGAGGCAGATTTTCTGCTCTTTGCGTGATTTCAGCCACTGGACTCGTCTGCGCTCAGCTGCAACCACCAAACACTCCAAAGCTACTAGATGAAAAACAGCAACCTTTTACATTTTCTGTTATCTTCACCTGGATTCTGCCCTTTTGTTGGTTCCTGGTGGCATCTGACCAGCACGAGCCGACTGATTTTACAAAGATAAAACTGATGTTTTTATTTCATTTTTTTCTTTTGAGATCAAAGAATATGTAGAAAACTATAGGACAATAAAATTGTTGTTAAACTGAGTTTAAAAATCGATATTTATTAGGGTGATCCTGAACCATCCATTAGTTATTTGTTACAGTGTCGGGCTGCTGGGGGCTTCCCATGTTTCACTGAGCATTTCTTTTCCATCTCTTTTCTCTCTCCTTGTTTTCACCACTTTTGCATTTAATCTTTAGTAATTACTAAACTTTGCCTCTCTCTCCTGCAGTGTCTCTTTTCTTCCTCTTTTCTTTCAAAAGTGCATATTTTTCCTCAAATCTGTAGTACTTTGTATCCATCTAAATGTTTTGGCATGAGTTGCCCGGTTTAATCTGTCAAACATAAGCCTCAGTGTTCTGTGGATGGGTCAATGTAACCAAGCGGCTTTAAAGAAACACGGAATATTAGTTTTTAATTTAAAATTTCCTTCCATTTTTTTGTAGCTTTCTGCTACAAAGAGCCTGCTGTAAAGTCTGCAGAGAGTCTTGTGTATTTTCCAATGCGTAGTTTTTTTTTTTAAACAAATTGGCACACGTGATGCAAAATGACAAACTTTTACATTCAAAGCAAACAACCTCGACTGTTGTAAAGGTCTGTAAAAGTCAGACTACAGAGGTCTGCCCAGTGTTGAGGAGACAGCCTTAATCTGCTTCTCACTCTTAACGCTCCACAGATGAGGAACACCACTGCTGCCTTAACCACACAGGACACTGCAGACTCCTGGACTGAGCTGGGCTATTAGGAACATGTCGGTGCTGCTGGGCTGGAGCAGAGAAGAGGAGAGGAGCAAAAAAGAAAAAAAAACATTCTCCTGTACACCCCACAGGGGAATGAAAAGAGCGGAGAGAGGAAAGGAGCAGATTATCGCAAAGATCTTTAATGTTAAAAAGGTTAGAGTGGTCACACAACCTCCCACACTGAAAAAAGTGAGCAAATGAAAGCCAGAGCTTCTGCTTCCAGCTCACAAGTTATGGAATTACAAGGAGCTTCCATGGAAATATAATGTTATATTTAATTCATGCATGTCTCAGGGCAAATCAGAGGCCAAGTAACATGAAATTTAGATTAGCGTGCAGGTATAAAAGCAGTCCGCAAGGAAAACAGCCACACGAGATAAATAATTAAGCAGCTTTAAAATGCTCTTTTGTGGCCTGAACTTATGAAACTGGTTAAAATTTGCTTCATTTGCCTCCAGGGCAGAGGGGCCCTGTTAGATATGATCTTCAGTGTGGCCACTCCGTGCTCGGGGTGCATTTTAACAACAATGGCTCTTCTGAGAAAGCCTGTAAACATGTGCCTGGGACCTTGACCCCGGCAGTAAACAGTCTTTCCACCTGATGATGAATAGCAGAGCTGGGCAGGGCACAGAGGACAGGCCTGGTGCTCTTTTTCTTTCTCCCAGCTTCTGCTCCTATGCTCCAACACACACAGGCAGACCATGAGGGAGAAAACTCAAGCTTACACCTTTGGCCTTGTGGTTTACTATTAACTAGACCTCAAAGACTAATGATTCTATCCCATTAACACCTGTTTATCAAGAGCTGACATCTCCGTACCTTAGAGCTCCTTTGTTTTCCAAAAATATGAAATGAAAAATCCACACTGCACTTCATACAATCACTCCCGAGGAGACCATACTGTACATATGAGAAACTGAGAAACAGCCTAGCCTAAAGCATACCCTGGGTTATGCTCCAATTTGACTCCAAGGGGGGCAATTTTTCACAAAATGAACATCGTGTTGTATTCAGTGTTAATTGAACCTGTCAATTAAGATCATAAGCTCTTCAGGAGCATGTTTACAGAGGTCACTGATCACAGTGGAACTGTGGGTTATTTTCTTATAGACTTATGTGCAACCTGCTAAAACAAATGCATTTGAAAATCACTCCATCATTGGCTTCACTTTTGGATGGTTGGTCGGGATCCTCTGTCTTCCTTCCTTCCTGGACTAGCTTTTACAGCACTAACTCCATCTTTTATCATAATTCAATGTGCAGGGCAGCTACTCACATATTAGATTCGCATCTTGGTGGATGAGGAAGTATAAAAATCTCACAAAGACCTCTTACAGAAACATAAGCCGGACTTTGCATGTTCACCCAGGAGACTGGGGAGTAAATGTTTGTGGAGACATCAGTTTCTGACAGAGATGATTTACAAATCAGTTTTTTTGTTATATTATTGTTGTTTTAAGTTGCCCTTCCTCGGGTGTTGTGATCAGTCATCTGCTTGTGACCTTTTTGCCTTATCTTTTCTGTAACTCATTAGTGATGCTTGAAAAATAGATTTTGCATCACAGTGAGACTTTGCCATTTCTGTGTCGTCTGTGTCGATGAGTAGTCTGATTTCATCAAACCACAGACATACACACTCTAGCGGAGTATAGTGTTTCTGAGGCGCTGCTAACTGCAGGGAACCTCCTGATTTCCAGTTCGGTGGGGGATGGACAGAGGAAGCCCCCTGTTTGCTTAGCCTGACCTGCTCAGTGGCAATCTCCAGAGACAAGCTCACATCGAGACATATTTATGTTTAGAAATCAACTTCCCCTTCTGTCCTGAAGACAAGGAGGCACTCTGGGGTCCTTAGTTCAGAGCTGCCTACATTTATCTAGGAAAATTCTCTTTGTCCTGGCGAGATATCAGGTATCTCACTGGATCTTATTAAATGGTGAGCCTGTGGGCAAAAACTGGAAACTGTCTTCAGCTGCACAGGTGGACACTTTTCAGGGGCATCATGCTGAGAGCCTCAAACACTGAGGCTGGTATGAGGTCACTTAACACTAAAACCACTGGCCATACCAAACCTGCCTAGAGAAACAGCCACAGCACCACAGAGTAAAGAAACAACCTGCCTCAGCAGCTTCCCCTCTGGATGCCAGTCTGACCTTGCAGAGCAGGAGGTATCTGCCTTTGCTGCAGACACAGGAACAGACGGGCCAGATAAGCACACGGCCTGCTGTTTATTTCTGCACGCTTGGGTTTCCAAACAGGACATAGATGCATCCGATGGACTTGGAAAAGTCTGTGGGCTGATGAGGGGCTCTTGACATGGGAACAATTAAAAGAGTGATATGCATTTGTTCAGGTAGACAAGTGATCTTTTTTTTTTTTATAAACCGAAGCTTTTATACTTTCTTAGGGCACGAAGTACAACAGCAAGTGAAATATTTTTATAAGAATTATACTCAGTTTGACCTCTGCATTTTTTTGTCTTTGTGTCTACTGAAGCAGCTTTGCATGATTTTAAAATAATCCCGATTTATTCTCTGGATCCAGCTGTTTTACCTTCTCCTCCTGTTTGGGGACTTTCACTGTATTTCGATGGTTAAACTTGTGCACCTGTAGGCTACTGAGAGTGTGATTATTATTGAAATGTAAAGCAAATACTTGTTTCATCAATTTGTAAAACAGTGAATCAAAATAAAATCCTGGAAAGGCCCCTGAGTGCAAATTTCCAAATTGTGTGAGGTCAAAGCATGTAAAATTTTATGTAAAATACACAAAGATGCTGAGATGAGGGATTTTTTTCCCAGAACAAATCTGAACATATGTATGAAATGCCCCTTTAAAGGATAGCCTTTTAAATTTCAAAGCACAAACCACATCATCCTTATTTATGCCAAAAACTGTTACATTTCTACATTGTATTTGGATACAAATTTTGTCAACACTGTAAATTTGTGTGACCCTTGGTTTGACTTATAGTGGAGATAAAACAGTATCTTCCAGTTGAAATCAGATGAGTTTACATTCTGAGGTCCAAAACTTTCCAAAAATGGAGACACTTACAAATCAAGTGATGAAGAGCTTCTTGGATGAGTATGTTCTGGGGGAAGAAGAAGATGACATAATAGGCATAATGTATGCTCTATAAAGGGCAGGTTAAGGGCCTCGTGTGCTGGATCACCGCTTAATACGTCTCCAGTTATTCCCCAAAGGAAGCAGGCTGGTCCGGATGGAGAGGTGGTGGTGATGTTTGTGTCTGTCACTTTGTAATTTACCCCTGGAGCTTCCATGTGTTTATTTCCCATACATTTGGCTGCACTGATGTTTCAATAAGCCCTGCAGTATTAACTAAGATGTACTGATTTCTCAGGCCTTATGTACACATTTTCCCCAAAACAAACATTCCCAAGAAAATGTCACAAAAGTGCACCCGGAAGAGAATGATTACCAAGTGTTCCCCGCAAACGGCAACTTCTAAATGTCATATTTTACATGCCCCAACAGCCCCGCACTCAACATGTGGTATTGTGTCAGTTTGCAAGCACTTAGACATAAACAAATAGATAAATTCATGTCATCAGGCTGATGGGATTTTAGCGCTCCACTGGCTTTTATCACTCACACGCGCCTTTGGTGGCTTAAAGTGGTGGGTGTTCGCCGTCAAAATGCACGTCAGAGCATTTTTCCTCAACATGTTGGACAACTCAGCCCGACAACGCCAGAATAAACACTAGATGAAGCGGGAGTGGTAAAATATGTTTAGATACACAGTCAGCCCACAGTATTTTGGTCTGAAGGAGACTGACATTTATCAAACTGAGCTACAGTACATCAGCTTCCCTGCGTGCCTTTAAAGTTGGTTAAAAGTGAATTAGGTCTTAAAGAAAAACAGCATGTGAACATGTTTCTCTTTAAAGCTGCACCTTTACAGGTAACAGAGAGGACAGGTGTGAAACCTGCACGAAAACAGCTTCTATAGGAAAAAGGCCACGTGTTTAGTTGTTTTTACTACTGAATATATGTCAGTGAAATGAAACAATATTAACGTCCGTTTGTTTTTCTCACAAGGAGGCCAAGAGTGTCTATAAAGCACAAGCTGATTGATTAAGGGTTTAAGGCAGGATGATCTTCCTCAATGGCACCTGCTTCCAAACCATAACTACAGATATTTTGGACCATAGTTAATCAAAACAGAAGCTGTATGAACTGCTGCTAGAAATTTCCTGATGCAGCTCATTCGACGTGTGAAAAAAATGCACGATGTAATTTATAATTGCAAAGTTAGCTTACCACACTCAAAATCCAATAAGAATTATCACAGTGTTGATTGTTTTGGACGCTTCTATCAAAAACGTTATGAAAACTTCTTTGAGCTTCATGAACATTATCGTTTTGGGGGGTTACACCGGCATGGGTGGGAGTTCTTCCCTCTATTATAAAATTAGCTTAGCTTAGCTTAGCTTACCTTATACTAGCTAAAGAAAGGGAACAAAGAGAATCCATTTGTCTAAAAGTCCAAAAATTAAAACATCTGCTTACCACCATAAACTGAACTACTTAACAACTGTATCTTGTGTAGTTGCTGCTGCTTGCCTATGTCAACAAGAAAGTGGCTGCACCCTGCCAGACAACAGTCCAACATAAAGCCATTGATTCCTTAAAGGATTAAAGGTTTTGGCCTCATGTGGAAGTATGCAGAAAGTATTCTATGAAAACTATCAAAGTAAATACTTAAAGTCTGTCAGTCAAATGGTAACTGTTGGACTATTAACTCTTGATTTAACTTTACAAAACCTTGCAGGATGCTTTTACCTAAAGATTTGACAGTTTTTTCTTTCATGTCGCTTTTTCCATTGAACATAGTACATATTTGCTGATACGTGGAAGAAATAAATCTTTGAATATAACTTCCTGTAGTCTGTATGGGATTAGAGTTTAAGCTTTTATCTGTAGCACCAGCTTTAATGTACAAACTCTGGAAGAATCTATGTCACCAACCGCATGTTATTTTAGACCACTTCCTAAACTCTGATATTGGTTTTTAGCCCTGCTCACACAGAGATGTTGTCAAAGAGACACAGGCTTCTCTGCTTTCAGCCCAGTAATCCCTGGGATCTACACTCACAATGAACACACATCACAGCCAGCCAGCTAGCATCAAATCCCAAGGCTATATGCTGCCAGCTCAAGGTGCACATCTCTGTTAGGTAGAGAAAGCTGGCCTGACGCCAAGCCAGAAGGCTTTATGGGAGCCATTATTGTCGGTCCTCAGTATGCACGCAAGCTTTAGGAGGTCACCACGCCTCTGGCTGTCCTTACACCTCCCCCTGATTCATGTTACCATGCTAGGTTTGTACGAGGTACTGCTCTAATACTCAAAGCCACAAAAGTTTTGAAAACGTATAAATGTAAATTCCTCCCTGAGCAGTAAAAGTCTAGTTCTAGTTGAGCAGCCACATTTTGGAGCATCTGCCTATGAAGCTATATTATTCTGTGCATCCTATGAAAAGTTTGGATATGGTTTTCACAAGAAGAATCACAAGAAATAAGACATGTGGTCATTTGATTGATTTTCTGTGTCCTAGGTTGTCGTCCTTGCTAGTAAATGGTATGCATACTAAGCTTGCTCATGAATAAACTAGCTGACTTCAGGATCACTAGCATCACTTCCAAGCTCAGAAGCATTTCTTACTAGTAGCCCACTGTTAGTGGGTTTTATATATATATTAAAAAAAATTTAAGCATTTTCAGTGTGTAGCTGTGTGAGAGCTTATCTTTAATATTATTGTACAAGAAGGTTAACATCTAAAATGTCACCAGTTTGGTAAAACTCGTCAAACTTACTGTTCAAACCCACTGATTCCTGAAATTACTTTTCTATTCTTTCATATCTACAGAACAGGTTTAATTTCATAAAACACTGATGACTTTCAGACGAATGTGTTTTGGCATGTTTTTTTTAATACAATCAAATCCACAGGGCTGATGTTCCAAGCACTCATCTCACCAAATTTATTGCTTCTTTAATCAGCATAAAATTATCCCGATGTGCAAATGTGCTTTCCTTTCAAAACCAAGGACGTTTCTGATTGACTGGTATACATAAGTGATGCTGTGTCTTTCGCAGTGAAAGGAGGGTTGTATTGTTCAGCCATCTGTCTTCAGGGGCCCTCAGCTGGCAGACAGGGGCCAGCTGAACCTCAGCTGAACAAGAAGGCACATTAACCACCGAGCGGACCGGCAACTGACCGCTGGAGGACCAGTGACTGCAGATCTAACCTTTAAGTGTGTGCTCATTAGCCATTTTGTTTGTGATTTCTTCTTAGTCTTTGCTGGAAATCCCTCCTTTGGGAACATAAACCCTTGTGTTTCTTTTTTGTTTTGTTTTTTTGCTATTTGCAGACTGCGACATTTAACTTCAAGAAGCCCGCTCCGTCCTGTAAACATTCCCAACATTATTATTTTTCTTTTGGGGCAGATTTAAATCTAAATGTTAACAACACACTGGGGTAAATGTTTAGATGGGGTGGAGGAGGTAAATGAAGACATGCACTGAAGCTGTAGTTTTAACCACTGGAAGGAAATGAACTGGCTAAATATTTAGATCACATCTTATTCCAGCGGATGTCTGTCACCATGGAGAATGATTTGTCTCTGCGGTCATGCGCAATTTTCAATTAAAATTTCCAATTTTTTTATCTTATGGAATTGCAAGTTGTGTTTATTTTATTTTTGGAATGTCTGTATTTGTTTGTGGTGAGGAAATGGTAAACAGTCTTCAAGTATTAGTGATCTGATTTAGACCACAGCTACTTTGTAGTGGAGCCTTTTCAGAGGCTGCTTTAGTATTTTATAGAAACTTTACTGTTGCTTCTCTTAAATATGAAGAACCTATTATATGATGATGTGTAAAGGCCACGACTTCAGATGTTTAGGTCATCAATTAATCAACTGTTTAAAGCCAAATGAAGAAAAAAATGAAGCTGGATTTATCATGAATACATGGTTTCATAAAAAAAAAAATTATAGGAACAATTTTTGGAAATTTTTAAAATTGTCTCCAAGCAGCCATTGATACTTGAAGTCAATCCTGTCCACAGGTAAAAAAAAAAAAAAAAACAAAACAAACTTCAAAAAAAAAATAAAA
>VOQJ01013734.1:21937-33390 GCA_015052665.1 Apistogramma diplotaenia | reverse complement strand
TAATCCAGCCTAGAAGTAATAAATGCATGAATTAGCTTTTCAGCATCACTCTGAGACAGGATGTTTCTAATTTTAGAAATATTACGCAAATGCAAGAAAGCAGTCCTACATGTTTGTTTAATATGTGCATTGAAGGACATATCCTGGTCAAACATGACTCCAAGATGTCTCACAGTGTTACTGGAGGCCAAGGTAATGCCATCCAGAGTAAGAATCTGGTTAGACACCATGTTTCTAAGATTTTTGGGGCCGAGTACAGGAACTGCAGTTTGGTCTGAATTTAGAAGCAGGAAATTAGAGGTCATCCAGGCCTTTATGTCTTTAAGACATTCCTGCATTTTAACTAACTGATGTGTATTATCTGGCTTCATGGATATATAAAACTATGTGTCGTCTGCATAACAATGAAAATTGATGCAGGGATGAGTCCACTGTCAGAGGCCATGAGAAGATCATTTGTAATCTTCACTAATGCTGTTTCTGTAATGTGATGAATTCTGAAACCTGACTGAAACTCTTCTGCAAATGATCAGTTAGCTGTTTTAGAACGACTCTTTCAAGGAGTTTTGAAAGAAAAGGAAGGTTGGAGATTGGCCTGTCATTATGCAAAAAGTCAGCAAGTCAGTCATATGTCATATTTTAATGAGTTGTCTTCCATATTTTTTTTTCCAATTTTAACAGATATGGCTGGATAGCTGAGCAGACTGGAGTCATCCCACGAATTTCATCTGAACAGAACTGTGGCAAAGGCCAAACTGGGCTGGTGAAGTGGAAGTCATCAGCAGATAAACTGTTCGGTGTTTTCTGCTTCAATGCATCTGGTACTATTGAATTTTCTTGGCTTATAGGATGGGATGCACCATTTTTTATGTGAAGTTTCAAAGTTTTTTTAAATAATTAAAATAAGCTTTACACATCTGATAGGTATGATATCTAATAGGTGAAATATGTCAAAGAACGTCTAATGCCAGGACCAGTGTAGATCAGGATCAGTGTGATTTTACTAGTAATGATACTGGTGATCTCATCACTTTCGTAGAACTGTCAGGCTTTTATTTTCTCAGCACTAACAGATTTGGAGACAACCGCCAGCCCACAGTCCTCCATGTCTTCAACGCCGCTGACAGCTCTAACTCGGAGCTCAACATCTTCCACACCTTCGGTCCCGTCAACATCTACGTCCATGTCCTCAACGAACAAGCCAGTAACAACAAAATCCCCTCAGTCGACAGCTGTTGCTGTTCCCGTCAGGACATCGCAGTCAGCTGGGATTTCTTCTTCTGCCTCCCCGTCTCTTCAAACTTTCATGACCCCTGTTCCTGCGTCGTTGCCTCCCCTCACCACATCAAACCCCTCAGCTGTCACTTTTATCTTTACCGCTTCCACTCATGCCTTTAACGTCCCAGTTTCCTCTGTGTCAGCTCTGCCACAGCCTGAAAGCACTGCTAAACCTTCTCTGGGAGGTATGTTCTTCAGTTTTTATGATACTGTTTCCTTTGTTTGTATCAACTTAGCTTATTTTCATGATATTTATGCGATGGAGAGGGATGTTAGCCTTTGAACTGTCATTAAATGTCAATTTGATTAATCAATATACATAAATATATATAAATAAAACTCTAGCTATTAAAAGGGTAAGTAAAAATATCACAGCACTGTAGATCCCTGAAGTTATGCCACTTGCCCCTGAAATCTACGGTATTTTTAATATACTTATGTGCTATACTATACTGTATATTATTTGATTACACATTAAAGGATTATTTCGATTGTTAACCTTTATATTTAAATGTAAAAAAATAGTTTGCTTGTATTTCACACTGCTGTTCTAATATATTTTTGCTTGTCTCTGTTTTCTCTTTATCAGCTTTGGATATAGCACTTTTGATTATTGGCATCATTCTTCTGGTCCTGACAGCAGCAAGCATTATGTGGTATTATAAATTGTCAGTAACATTTTCTGATAATCTGCATGGCTAAAACTACTTTAGAAATATTTCCCCTTCTATGACATTCATTGTAAAACAGATAAAAACGTAAGTGTTGTCGGACAGCTTTTGGTAGGTATTCTGTAGAAGAATATTTAGAATAATAGGGAATGGTGTGATTCACTTGTGTCGTTTTCCCTCTCTTTTTTAAAAAGCTATCTTTTCAGCTGCTTGTCTCAGTGGCAGCAGATGGATGAGAGGGCGAGAGAGATGTGGAAGTGCGCTGACAGTGAGATGGACCAGTATGGACAAGACGTTGATGATGATGACGACGAATCATACAGGACGTACTCCAGTGACATAATGCTGTGTGTGAAGCCAGATATGAACGCAAACCCTGAGTAGCACGGCGATTCTGTGCAGGTTTTTGTAGGAGCAACTGTGTTATCTGATAAATATGAGGTTAGGAGATGTTTAGGCTTGTTGTCATGTAGCAGAATGATTTTGAAGCCGAGCAGATGCTGCTCTCATGGTACTGTGCACAGGAAAATAAATAATCATCATAGCTTGCCAAAATATTTTTCACATTAATCTTGTTAAAGAAACATTACATCTATGATAGGTATAAGAGACGACAGAGACTAACAAACAACTGAAGGACCACAAGCTTTCAAAGCAATGCTATAATTATAAGAGGAATAAAATATGATTATGACTGAATATGAATTGTCTTAAAGTTATTTACAAGTAGTAAAATTCCATATATTCCCACACATACAGTATATGAAACAGATGAATTCAATGATATTTTTTGGAATTACATATAATTAGCATGAAAGCATTTTATGGAAATATATGCAAATATATGTAATTGTGATCTATTTTAATAACTTCAGAACTATTTCACATTAATTTTACATAATACAATTACACATAATTCATTAAAAAAAACAGGCCTAACATTATCTTCATGATTCCAATTACACAAATTTTACATGAACCAATTTTCAGTTTTGTGCTATGAGGTTGTTACAGGGTCCGCCACATGGCGGTGCTCATGGGTCATTTCATTACTTGCGCGCCGGCATTTTACCAGCGGAGAAGAAGACAACACCAACCTACAGCTGATTTATCTGCTTCGCTTATTTGTATTTATAAACGTTACGTTACAGCTTTTGGAGGAAATACACAAAATGCGGCGTCTGGGCTCCGTTCAGCAGAAGATACCGTGTGTTTTTCTGACTGACGTGAAGGAGGAACAGTCCAGAAAACGCGTCTGTCAGGTGAGAACAGCTGCACACACGTTACCAACGCAGCAGGTTTGTTATGGGAATGCGCTCTGCTACAGTTAGCATGGAGAAGCGTGAACCCACCGTTATTTTTTAAGCACGGTGGCCGGGTTTATTCCCCTTCCTCCAGCAGCATGAAGGCGCAGGTCAAGCTCTACCCGGCCTGCTTCTGTAAGCTAGACTTATATAATGTAATCAAAGAGCAACACGTTGAACACCCACCCATCAACCCATCCATCCGGTTGAGGGTCGCGGGGACCTGGAGTTTGGTTTGGGAAACATAAACTGTTTTACTGTAGGTTTGGATTTTCTGTTTGTCTATATGGTGACACGTAGACTTAAAACAGCCCTCATAGATCAGGGGTGTCAAGGAGGGCCAGATTTTATAATGCTAAAGTGCCCGAGGGCCAAAACAGACCCTGATGTCATTATTTTAAGTAACAAAAGATGACTCTGTAAAATACACCTGTGTGTTTCTGATGACAGAGCAGCAGTTAAGCTGTTGACCCTCATGTGAAGGGTGAAACTGAGATCGGATCTTCGTGCATTGCCAGGTCTGTTTTTGATAGCAGTGGCAGACGTGCGTATAATGTCATGTAGGTGGAAGTCACTCAGTCTTTATCTCAAGCAGTTCAAACATGTGAGCTAAACAAGCTCAACATGCAAATGTTCCATCTCTGCAAACGTGATCTGTGCTGGTGTTGTGCCTAAAAGTGATCATTTACCAAAAGGTAATTTCTGATATTTTTGTGTTTTTGTTGTATGCTGTCTCGACTTATATTGTTAAATATACTTCATAAATCCTGTTCACTGCAGAGTTTATACATAAAATAAAGAAATGACCTGTTTTGCACAGAAAATGAGTTGATATCACTGATGAGCAATATGTCTGCCTTTGGCAAAAAGTCTTTACAGCAGTTTAAAAACGGCCTCTTTTTTTCTTTGGCAACGTTGACTCACAGCCTATTGAGCGTCAGCTGAGCAGCGTACACCTGCACAGCCCCCTGTATCACTTATGACCCCCATCGAAGCTACACGGCAGCACACAGCATGGGCTGTGATTGGTCAAGAATTCAGTCGTCTTCTTTTAGAGGTTTTGAAGCAGTTGGCAGACATCTGTTACACAACACTGCCACCATGAGTGAAAAGGAGGAACTGCGTGCTGAGTTGCTAAATAATATGTAGAAAAATAATTTTTACACTCATTCTACTTCTAATACATTTGCTAATATTGTGCATAATCCTTTTCAGTTGGCCGTTCCACTTGTCAAACGTGTGTCTGTCTCTTTAGCAATTCCAGGTTGTTGCCACTGAAAACGTGAACCCTGTTGCTCTGGAGGCCAACATAGGTGGTGCGTTTGCCACAGAAAAACTTGACGGCACCTGCTGCTATGTTACACTTTATAATGGTGAGTGGCTCTCAAAATAATAATTAACCATATCCTTGCCAGCTGCTTCATCTCTGCGTTTGGTACTAATCATGCTGAGATAAATGTGTTTTCTTCAGGGCAGCCTTATCTCTGGGCTCGACTTGACAGAAGACCCAACAAACAAGCAGAGAAGAGGTTTAAAAAGTACCAGCATTCGCGCAAGACTTGTAAAGGTAAATTAGCTTTAACAAACACAGTTGGATCCATGACATTTTAGGACAGTGACATGTTTTGTAATTTTGCTTCCACAATGGGTTGTTATTGATTGAAGTGCAGACTTTGAGCTTTACATTAATGTTTAGGAGCTGTTTTTATACACAGTTCCCCATTTTCAGAAGCTCAACCATTACTGGGCTAACTAACATTATTTTACACAGGATTGTTTTGAATACCTGGAAATCCTTGGACTTGAGATGCTCCGTCAGGCTTGTACTGCAGCAACATTCACTCGCTGTTTGTTTTTGGTCTCTGTATTCAGTTTTGTCTTTAGTAACTGACTGACTTGGTGAAAAAGTCCTGCTTCTTTGCTTTTGCAGCTTTGGGTTATTTCTGTTTGCACTGTGAAACTCTGTCTGATCGGTTTTGCAGTATTTGAATCTGTATTGTTCTTATTCCTAAATGGTTGATGCAAAACCTTTGTTAGAGCCCTTGAATTAAAATGGTGAGTCTGTACTTCCATCACATCCACTGTGGTGTTGCACACAGACAAAATTACAAAGAAATGTCCAGAAATGTATGGATCTAACTATATCAACATTAAATATGGACCAAAAATGCCTGGAAAATGTTAACACAATACGCATTCACCGGTGGATAAGGGCTTATTTTCTGGGCTTTCAGGTTTCATGTGGAACATAGAGGAAGATTTTAAAACTGTGCCAGAGACGTGGATCCCAGCTCACAGAGTCAAACATCACAACGGCCACCCACTGCCTGATGAGCACGGACATATTCCAGGTCCTTAGTTCTTATTTTAGTTTATATTCAGTGTAATCAGCTGTGTCACTCAAAGCAAATGTAGTTGCACGTCAGATAGATCCATAAGTGTGGAGGTGTCAAAAGGCACACTCAGCAGTAAGGAAGCCGTCAGAGTGGTGACTGCTGCTTTTCGTCCTGGTAAATCTTTAGGCTGGGTTCCAGTGGAGAAGGAGAACAGGCAGTACTGCTGGCACTCGTCTGTGGTGGATTACAGCGCCGGGGCTGCTCTCGTTCTCAGGCCTTGCTGTGACAATGAAGACATGTTGGAAATCACATCAGTTCCATTAGCTGAGCTCCAGGAACAAACACTGGAGCTTATTGGAACCAATGTGAACGGAAACCCTTATGGTAAGCCCACCTAGCTTTTATCTGAATTCTGAGGGAGGGACTTTTTTAACTTGGGTTGTCTTTGTAATCACGTGCCACATCTCAGTCTATTTAAAATGCAAAGCTAAGATTGCATCAAGTTTTACTGTGGGACTGAGGCAGTGTGGGTGACGGCGTGGCAGATACGTCCGTCTTTCATGCAGCAGGAATCACAATTAATACTCAAACTAGTTAACTTTATTGGGTGATAGTTATTAAATGAAAAAAATAGCTGCTTTAACAACCTGTCAGTCATCACAGTGTCTACTGTCATTTTAAGCCTTTTAAACTAAAGCTCATTAATGTTGTGCAAACAGGATTGGGCAGCAAGAAGCAGCCTGTCCACTGTCTGGTGACGCACGGCAGCATCCCGATCAGGAACCCCCCACCCGTGGACTTCCAGCAGCTGTGCTCCTGGTTCCGGGAGAACCCAGACGGCCGAGTTGAGGGGATCGTCTGGCACTGCAGTGACGGGACTCTCATCAAGGTGGGACGACTTCATTACACAGTGATTATGTTGAATTGATGCTTTCTAATAATGTTGTTAGTCGAAACATTTAACTTGTGAATAGTTATAAAAAACAATGCAGCCGTTTGATGTATTTTAAAAATGAATAGATTTCATGTGCTGGATAATATAGAAATAACTTTATTAAAAGGTTGAGTTGCTATAAGCAGCTGATGGAGGGAAATGCTGCCATGCTTCAGTGTGCATGTGAAACCCGACACTGAGCTCTGTTGTGCTGTTGTTAGGTTCATCGCCATCACCTGGGACTGAGGTGGCCAGAAGAGGACACCTGCCTCGCTAACAGGCCGGCGGTGATCCACGTCGACACTTTTGACAGCACGGACTTGTTTACATCCTTTTTAAGCCTAAACGGACAGCGCTTCAGCCGGCTGCAGGACATTCGCTTTGAGCCGTAAACAAAGTCCTCTTTCCTCGTATTCTGCGAGGACCCGACAGCTCCCCGACATCGCACCTCGAATTCCATGTGAGTGATTTCAAATCCGCTGTTCATCCCACTCAGTATATTCCACAGAAAGCAGTGAAGACCACAAACGGCTGCTTTTTGAAAACTAGAGAATTGGGGCAGTTGATGGTGAGTGAGCAGCTCATGGAAGCGATGAGGAGAAAGCTGACCAAAGCAGCAGTGGAGTGGATGAAAAGCTTAAGACAGTTTTGCACTTGTTTTAATGTTAAAAATAATGACCAATTAACAACGACCCGTTTATAGCCTGTAAGTATCTGTGAACTCCTCTGTTACCGAGTGAAGAATAAATAATGAGAATGTAAACGTGTTACTTAACTCATTTTTCTGATAGAATACAAAAAACCTCTTACATGCTATGTACAAATTTACTTTCTCAAAACAAGAAGTTACTGTTCACATATTAACAGGAAACATTTGCTTCAGGGGGAAAAAGTTTTGTGCTATTTAATGTTAAAAAGAATCGTCATGAAAGCTTTAAGTCAGTGTTTGTAAAGGTCAGAAACCATAAAGTTTAACACTCCACTAAAAGAGACTGCAGCCCTGGTTAACTGGGCATTTCTGCCTTTACTCCAAACTGTTTGCACACCTTCTTCAGCTGCTCCTCCAGCAGGATGTTCCTTTTCACCTCTAAGTTGTAGTTATATTTCAGGTCTTCGATTTCATCGAAGAATGCCGGGTCGAAGTTTCCAAGTTCCTTTCTCAGCTTTGTGACCTCGTCCTGAAGTTTGTTCTTTTCAGCTTCAGCTGCCTGCAGAAGTTTCTTGAGTTTCCCGTAATCTGAATACAAGAAGAGGGAAAAAATGCAGCCGCTGCTGTTCCTGAGAGCAGACTGTACGTCACAGATACCAAAGTGCACCAGGCTCCAGACTCACCGAGTGTCGAGGACGTCTCGCCATATCGCTGCGTGTACTCGCGCATCATCTGTTTAAGCTCTTTATTCTCCTTCTCCAGCTGAGTATTGACCAGCCTGACACACAACATGCAGAGTTTAGTCAAAGGCAAAATTTTAAAGACTGATGATTCAGACAAAGCATAAAAAATCGAATAGAAATGAACACCAGTGAGGCATCATCGAATCCCAAATATTACCAGATTGCATCCATTTCCGTGCGCGGTTAACATACCGGATTTCCTGGAACTCCCTGCTGAGTCCTGCATCACCCTTTGCAACGGCAGGAAAAGCTTTGAGCATGTCAGCCTGAGGAACGACAATCCCACATCAAATACAGCACTTAAAACGGACACGTGCAGCTGCTGCAGGGTCAGAAGAGCCCGATGACGAATTTTAAAAGAAAGCCATGTTCTCGCTGTCGTCACGACTGCTAAAATTGTTGGAACCATATACACCCCCGCCCCAAAAAACAAAACAACAAACAGACTCAGGTTGGACATTTTAAAGGCTGACACCTGATCCTCAAGTTGCCGGATTGTCATGTGAGCTCTCTCCTCACGCTCGGTCGCCGCCTTCAGCTGCTGTTTGACTTCAGAGAGGCTGGTGGTCTTCTGAGACAGTTCCTTCTCTAGCTCCTTCATCTTGTTCTCAAACATCCTGCACAAGTCAAAACAACTGTTAGATCACAAACTGTGCACGGAGCAAATAAACGTAGCTGTTTATTGCCTTTCGTGTTATTAAAGCTTGAGCATGTAAAATAAACATCCTTTACCACCAAGGAGCTGAAAACATGCTGATGAAGCCTGTCGGCCTGCGTTGCAGCATAAATGACTTTTTCTGTAAGACTGATGGTTCTGCTGACCTGGTTACCACAGAAGACTTGGAGGTCTTGGTGTCCACTCCCTCTGTGGGGGGTCGGGACAGGGCTTCCCTCAGTCGTTCCTTGGTGTCCTCCAGCTCTGCCTCGAGCTTCTCGTTCGCCACTTCTAAAGTCGTCTTGGTCACTCTCAGCCGCTCTGCAGCCTCCGTTTCCTGTTACAGCGTGAAACACGCGCATCCAAGTGAGAGGAAAGAGGGAAACGCACATTCGGCTTAGTTTCAATAAATAAAACCCTGTTTCTATAAAACTAACTCAACAGGCCATGAACGAGTTACCCTTTTAATCTCTTTGCGAAGACGTTCGTTAGCAATCACTATTTTCTCCAGTCCTTTGGTTCTGGATTCAAGCTTTGAATTCAGCTCAGTCTCAGTCTCACGCTTCAGTGTCTCATAGTCGGCCTAGAAGACAATGCTCACAGTCAGCTGCGGTTACAGGACAGAGGCACTGACGTACCCAAAGGAATGTTCTGATGTCTGAGATGAGACAGGTGGTAGACACCCTCAGCTTATCATTTTCTTTCTGCAAGGCAGCCACTTTGTCCTGATTGGTCGACGCACTGGATTTCTTCAGCGTCTCATTTTCCCTCTGCACTCTTTCCACCACCTTCTTCATCATCCCGACGGTCTTCTCGAGCTCAGGTACTGTTTTCCCACTGTGGCCAGCCTGATGGGTAACGCAGAACAAACCACACATTGGAATAAAACCAGTTCCTTTTCTTGTGTATAGATCTATTCTCAGTTATTATAATGATCGTGCACCTAAAGGAAAAACTTACACCGCGTATGTGAGACAGCTTTTTTTCTGCTTCCATCTTTTCCTTTTTCAGTGCGTTACACTTCTCCTTAAGGTCTGCAACCTGATTCTGTGGGTAGAGGGAAAAAATTCCAATATGTCCAAACTAAATCATTAATGAAATAATTAACAAAAGCTCATACTGTCATGGAGAGAGAAAAAAACCTTATGATCCACAAATGAACTTTATGTAGGATGTCTTAAGTTAAGGCAAATGTCCAATCAAGATGAATTACTTAGAGTAGAGCTTTATTGTCATCACATATAATGACATTTGCGTTTCAGAGCACCCACCCACAGGCTCTCCAAGAACTGAAAGATCTTTTCACCAAACTCTGTCACTACCTTGAGTGTCGGCAGGTCTCTGCTGGTCTGCTCCAGCTGACAGCGCAGCTCCAGGTTCTCAGAGGCCAGCTTGAGGTTTTCTTTTTGGAGGCCCTGATCTCTCTGCGATGGCGTGCTGGTGCCTCTTCCTGAAGTCTAGAGGATGGCAGAGGTGCAGAACGAACCAGAATTAAATGTGAAATTAAACTGAAACTGTAGCAGTATATAAAAAATTGCAAAGGGAGTGCGAAGCCACTGGGAACACCGAGTCGATGGATGGTGCAGGAGGAGGAAACAAATCACTAACAAGCAAGTCGCAGCCCGACTTTCGCCCTTGCACGTCTAACACTATCACAACACTACTGCTTCAGTAGGGTGACTACAGAAGCCTTCAGATACCTTGAGATAGTTCACAGATTTGCTTTCATGTTTTTGGACTTGATCGTCCATCTTGCTCCTGATTAAGTGTTGAGTAAATACAGAGCCGGAGTCTTCGTCTGCCTCAGATGGATTCTTTTCCACACTTGGGTTCTTTGTCTCATTTTTCTGTGCAACCCATTCTTCCACCTCTTGTAGCTTCTCCCCCACATCATCATCATCATCTGTCTCTTGAGCGTCTCGGTCACTAACGCCCTCTCTACTTAGTGCTTCGCTCATTTCGTTGCCTGTCTCTGCTGCAGAGGGGGATGCAGCTGATCTGGGTCTTCCTGGCAGCTCATCAGGCTCCCTCTCCTCTGCGGTCTGTGCTTCTTCCTCATCTTCAGCTGTATTAACTGGAGAGTCACCATGGGTGTCTTGTGTGCCTGCTAAAATACCCGCTGCTGTTAGTTTCTCATCTTCTTCAGCGTGATGACTTTTAAGTTCCTCTCTCGTGGTCACATCTGCTTTGATAGCTTTTGCAGCATCAACAACTGATTGCTCTTGTTCAGTGCAAACATCCTCTGGCCCCCCACAGCTGCTCCGGGTTTCTCCGTTTGTCTCCTTCGGCTCCCCCTGTTGGTCAAAGGCGTCTTCAACAGCTTCAGTGCTAAGGAAGGGTGTGCAGGGCTCGGTGGGACGGGAACCTGCATTCCCTTCACATGACCCATCGTCCACATCAAAGGTGGCAGAGCGAATGTCTCTGTGAGTCTGAGAGGAGATGCTTTTTCCCTTCATGCAGTAAAGGTCGTACATTTAAAAAAAACAAAGAATGATTAATGCAGAGGAAGAAAATCAAAACAGGACCACATCATACGGCAAGGTGAACACTAGGTTAATGGCCCAATCTTCTGATCTGAAGCTAATATATGTGTTTATGTTCATTATTTATTCGCTGTTGTGCCATGAGAACAAAAATGTAATAAAGTTTGAAAGTCTTTTAGCTCTTTATTACCCCGTCTGAAAACTTAGCTCTCAGACATGTTTGTATGGATAAAGCTGGGCTGCTGCCTTAAGCACATACTGAAAAGTACAATAAAAATATTTGTTCCTTCAAATGAGAGCCCCCACCGACAATAGATGTTTCCTCTTCTGTCCTAAGCAGTAATTAGACTCACTAGACCAATACGTTACAATATGTTTAAGAGATGTAAGAAAATGCAAA
>VOQJ01013734.1:7256-21917 GCA_015052665.1 Apistogramma diplotaenia | reverse complement strand
TAAAAAAAGAAAAAAAAAAAAAAAAAAAAAAAAAAAATCAAAAGGATTCAGTTTACAAACCAAAAACAGAGCAACTCTGTCCTTGGAGAAGATGAGAGCAGACAATGACAAGTTTGCGTGATATTTAAGATAAATGACGACTGTTTAGTGTCAGTCAGCTAACTGACGAACGAATGGATTCAAGTTTATTCTTTAATCTTAAACCCAAAAATAATCAGTTTCAAATATGCAAAACTAGAAAAGAAAAGCAGCACATTTTCACATTAAAAGGTTGTAACCTCATTTTTGCTTGATAAAAATCTTTACAAGTATTTAATTTGTTCATCTAAGAGTCAAATAGCCACTTACAGAGGGTCTTGATGGGGGCTCTTTGGATATCTGGCTCTCTAAGGAGTGCAGTCTCTCCTCCAGGAGGCGGTTTCTCCGCGTCAGGTCCTGAATGGCGTCATCACGAGGTAAAGCCTGCTGCTGTCTGCACGTGCGACGAGAAAACAAAAGCCTCGATTTGGATCTTATAAAGCTATAACAGCAGCATCTGACATCACTACATTAGTGTTTGGTGCCTTGCCTATACATTTGAAGTATCTATACAAAAGTTTATGTTTGCTGTGTTCTTGCATACTATTTATTACCTGGAGCATATTCATGGTTAGCCTTATGACATCCAGCTGAATAGGAACTGCATTTGTTTAAGATGTGCTACTCGACACTGTGATTATTATAAGCTGGACATGTTTTTCATATCTAATGCACTGGCATTTTGGTTAATATCTGCAGCATATGTTTGTAATTATATTTTTATTACTGAGTATTTATTACAAAAAGGCTTCATTGTGAGTTTTTCTTCTCCAATTAGTGACCATTTACTGCCTCTTTTGTGTATTTGTAATTTAACAGCACACTATACATCATTTTGTATTTTATGTATGTGATTCAGATTCTTTTATTGCATAAACGTATCCCGTTCCAAAAAAATGGCCTCCTCTCCATCAATTACGTTCCCAGCAAAAGCACATAAGGAACTCTATACTAAATGAAGGCAGAGGAGAGGCATGAGGAAGAGGAGAAAGAGGTCTCGGATGCTTTGAGTGGGCCGTAACTCTGGGAAACTGTTTGAAACTCTATATAAATGCCAGCCCAGCTATAATCTACAGGTTCGAACGGACGCAACGGTTTTTCTGGACTGATAGATACTTTATAGTGAGAATCTCTGTCTCCAGGTTTGAGTTCTTCTGCTTTAGCTCCTCCATCTCCTTCTCCATCTCAGTGGATCGCACCCCCACCACCTGATCAGCAGTCACCCCTCGAGCCTTCAGCTTCTTCTGCAGAGCGCTCTTCTCTTGCTCCAGTCTGTGAACACAAAGGGCAAATAAAATTCAGATGTACACAGTTGTTTAAAAGTTTCCACTGACACTGTGTGAGTGTGTGAGAGATGTACAAACTGACCTGGCATAGAGGTCTTTAAGAGTGCTGAGCTGTTTCGAGAGGGATCCGCTCTCTCGTTCCTTCTCCTTCAGTGAATTTTTAACCTTCTCCATCTTGGCCTGCCATTTCTTGCCTTCCTCCCATCGCACAATTTCTTCTCTAGTCTGTCCAACATGCAAGTCACAAGTCACACAGCTATTGAACGTGCATCAAATCATTTTAAGTACAGTAAAATAGCATTTTTGAAAAGGCTGAGGATAACGAGAGCCCTTTTCAGTTGGGCCACAAGTGCAAAGCATTAAGTCTTAGGAATGTCTGCGAATCTCCAAGCACATTTGTTGTGTGTGTGTGCAGAAGGGCGAAATCCTGAAGGGTTAGGTGAAATGCAACCAGATGGGAGGCTGTGATGATTAATAAATACTCAAGTCACGTTAATCACATCGCCCGTCTCGCTGCTCTGAAACAGCTGCACCAAGCGCTCTCCAGGACATTATCTTAGAGTTTGTGAGGCGCACAAGGCCACTAGAGAGCAGCAGGGAATTAATGCACAGCAAGGGAACGTTTTCATGAGGCATAAATCAGTGCAAAACATATTTAAAAAAATACTTTCTTCCAGGTATCTTGTTCGTGCTTCCTGATGAAGTAACATCAGCAGCAGCTCTGAGCACACTGCCTCATTTCAGTTAAACTACTAATTTTGTGCCTCTTCTCCCGCCTGTGCATACCCACAACGGCAAAATACTGTTGTACTACTTGGCTCCGGGCCCCGTTTTCAAGGTGGTGCAAAAAATATTTAATGCTGACTGGATTTATGTTCAAACCTTTCCGTGATCGCTTTTGACATGTTTTATTTCAGCTTTTTTCTCCAAGTCAGACTCCAGTCTCCAGATCTTCTTTTGCAGATTCTCAATAGTTGGCGCCTTCCCATCTGGTTCTTGTTGGCTCTGAAAACAAATGCAAAGCCACTTTTTCTCAGACAGGTACAGCAGAGATGGAGGATTTTCTGTTTTCATTAGCATCACAATAGGGAGTTTTGCTAATACAGCCCATGTCCTGAGATAAATCTAGGACCTAACTTACAAAAATAACTCCTACGTGGTAATGATCCACAAAAATGTCTGAAAAATGTAATCAGTTCTTATATATGAGCTTGTGAGATGACGACGATATGAAAGCGTCGTGGTCACGTGTCAGCGTGTTACACTGTAACGTGTGGCTTAAGGGTCAGGAGCAGAAGTTCTAAAAACAATAAGCTGCAGGTCAAAGCAGGCTGTAATGCTTCCTCACAAATCCTTAACGTGGTGTGTGATTTCACACTCTGTGGACGTACTAACCTGAAGAGCACTGCTGAGCCTTTTGATTTGCTGCTTGAGCTCCTGGATTTCTTGTTCTTGCGCCTCCTTGTCAGCCTGCAGGCGTCTTTGGCTTTTCTGAGCTCGCTCCAGATCTTGGTTCAGTCTGTCGGTCTCCTCTTTCAGGGAGCTCTCGCGGCCTCTGGCTGCTTTGGCGGACTCCTTCGCCGCTTGAACCTCTTCAGTGAGTTCTTGCATCCGCACCTTTGGAGGGGGGGGAAGGATTTAAAGTATTGTCTAAATTTAAATAAGTGTTACATCACAGCTGAAAGGTTCTGTGTGGAGTCCTCATGCTCTCTTTGTGTCTGCGTGGGCTTCCTCCTGGACTGTGGGAGGAAGCCCACGTTGTGCGGTTAGGTTCATTAGTGATTCTAAGTTGCCTGTCTGGTTGTCTGTCTCTCTGTGTTGGGCGACCTGTACAGGGTGCACCCCACCTCTCACCCTGTGACAGCTGGGATAGGCTCCAGCCCCTCAGTCCTGTTTTTACCACTTAAGGAATCTTGCTAAGTTAATTTCCATTGTGTCACATCCTGAACTTGAGATCGTTATCCATGCATTTATTTCCTCACATCAGGATAATTCTAACGATTTGTTTACTTGTCTTGGCAAAAGCTCATTGGAGCGTCTCCACGTTGTTCGGGATGTCGCTGCGAGGCTTCTGACAAAGTCTTCCAAGTATTCTCTTATTACTGATCCAGCTGCACTGGCCCCCATTAAAGTCAGAGTCCGGTTTACGATTCTGGCCCTGTCTTATAGAGCTCTTCATGGACAAGCACCAGTTTACATCTGTACATCCCTACCAGGTCTCTGAGGTCATGTGATCAGGGCCTACTGGCCTGATATCAAACACGGCTGAAAACGAAAGGAGAGCTCGTGCTTTTTGTGTTTGGTTAAAGGTTTTTCCTTCTACTTTTGTTCTATTATTGTGAAGCACTTTGTGATTTGTGTCTTGAGAGGTGCTTTATAAATAAAAAAATTATGTATTTATGGAAGGAAGTCGGCTAATATTTTCTGACAACCATAACAGAAGTGGTAGTAACATCTTCTGTGTATTTAAACAACGTTGCACTGCCATGGCACACAGACTAATCACAATGCTTTTTTTTTCTTATCTACTGGCTCATTGAGCCTCCTATGAAGTTGTTGGTAGTTATTAATGAAGGGGGTAAGGGCTGGTTCAGGTTAGCCAGATCCTGTTTATGCAACAAGCCTGATGCATGCAGTGTGTTTACCAAGCAGCAGGAAGACACTCTTTCCACAGAGCGATGCTGTTGTAATATGTGCAGAATGTGGTTTGGCTCAAATAACCGGGGTCTTCCCTAAAAAGCCAAAGTACTTGATGTTCAATCATTTCCAAAAACCGGGACACGTGGCAGTTTCCTGTGGTCAGCGCTCGGGTCCAGAGAAGGTGGCAGCAGGTCTGGATTGTGTTTGCAGGCTAAGGTTTTGGGTCTAATTTGTGGACGCAGCAACAAACGTCTCTCATTAACACTGCAGTCATTTCCACACAGAATCATGTCTCCCTGAAGCCCAGAAGATTACAGCCCTTTAATAACAGGTTTCTCAAGATTTCCCCGGATTCTCTAAATCTTCTATCATGCACGACAGACAACAAAACCCATATTTTTTCATTCTGACGCCCAGCCTCGAACAGCCTCTCCAGAGAGCCCGTTTCATTTTTTGTTTTTACTCGAGTTTTACAGTCTTCTGTTGCCAATTTAACTTTTTTTTTTTAACCTTCTGGACTCATATTCAAAGTGAACATTTAATGTTCTAAGAACAATAAAAAAAAAAAGTCCCAGTATTTGATAAATTGGCTTGTAGTATTTTCAGCTGAATATGATGTTGAAATGAGTTACAAATCCCTGAATTCTGTTTTTTATTTCACTTTTAATCGGTGTACCAACTGTTCTGGGAACAGGGTTGTAAAACATCACAAACTAGTAGCAGCCTGTAGTCACTGTATAAAATAACAGATTCTTTTTGTTGTGTTAAATAACACACATACATGGGGAAAAAAACCACACTTGTTGTGTCTGTGGGGTTTTACCTTCAGGTCTTTGGTTTGCCTGTCAATCAGCATCTGCACATTGAGACTCTGCTCTTTTTGCGCAGCATTGGCTATGACTTGCTGTTCTGCAGCCGCCGTCATCTCCGCCCGCAGGTTCAGCAGAGCCTTACTGAGAGCCTTTAGGAATGCACACAGCAAACACAGTCCACTCATGACATATACTTCCAATTCACTGATGCATCATCGTCATCAATTGCCAGAATTACCAGAAGCAACGAACGACTGCAAAACTGCTGTTTGCACAAATAAAAACACTTTTTTATAGTGTAAATTTAAATGAAACCTCTTGGTTACGTAAACGACGTGCTGAAGAGTTTCAGCACAAGCACACACTGAGCCAACTGTAACTGCTCTGGCAAGGCTGCCGTTGCATCGCAGCGCCACAAAGAGAAGACAGCCAAGATTCCTATCACATTACTGGAGGAGGAAGGAATAAAGATACTAGGGGGAAATACCCACTATGACATGCTGAAACAAATGATCGTGCCAACCGTTTTACAGGTATGCACATCTTTCAGAGGAAAACAAAACAAGTAAACAACCTTTAGCTGTTTCTCTTTCTGGCTGAGCTGCGCTTTCAGCTGTTCCACCAGGTTTCTCATGGTGTTGCTGGGGGACCGGACACTGGCCTCCTTCTGTGCCTCCAGGTCAGTTCGGAGATCATTCATCTCCTTCTCCATCTGGGTCATGTGTCTCCTCTGATCCTCATTCTCAGCAGTCAGAGCCTTCACCTGGCTGACATGATATTCATCCAGTCTGCAACATATCAGTTACATAAAAGAAAGAAATGTGTGAGCTTTGCATACTTTTGATTCATCCGAGTTTGTGAGTCATGAATTAAAAAATGTGATCAGCATGTGTCTGCAGCATTCAAGGGATGTAGACGTGATTTGAAAAGTAATTGCACGAGCACAGCAAGAAGGTCAGAAAGTGTCTGTTTTTCAACCACAACTGGAGCCTTACTGTGTTATGATGTTCTCCCTGTACTTCGGTGGTTTTCCTCTAAGTACACCAGCTTCCTCCCTCAGACTGAAGGCTTGCACGTTAGGTTAGTGAAACTGCCCACGGGTGTGAAACAGATACACCCATGGTGTACACTTTATAATACTCTAAGTAACGATCATAGTCTTTGAATATTTGCATCATCACCTCTCTTGTCTTAACTGCAGTTGCATTATTGAAGGAGCCCAAAGACGACCTGTGTCTGCATAACTGTGAGCTGCTCATTTCACAAAAACGAGTATTTTGGTGAATCTCCTATCAATAACATTTGCATAATAATTTATCATTTCACCACCTCGATTTATTATTTGCAAAAAATTAAGAAATGCATTCAAACCCGTTCCAGAAATACCTCTTTGCTGCCTGCACACACGCTGCAACACCGTGCAGAGCTCACACTTGGAAAACCTGCACTTACTTCCTGAGTGGTGCAAATGAGCAACGACCGGAGACACACGATTAACAGGTGATCTAGTAACAGTGTGCTAATTTGTAAGCAACAATGCACCTCATTTCTTTAATTACCAACATGCTACACAAATTAGCACGTCAAAAATGAGCAGGTTTAATCACTCTCTGGAAACAGCACGGAAATGCAGCTCAGCGAGAGGCAGGTGAGAACGTTTCTGAAGTCAAAGCAAACCCATGGTAGAAGTTGCTGGGGGCTTTAAGACTTGTGCAGAGGAGGGGAGTGTTATTTCAAACTACTTTACTGCATGTGGATGATGCAGAGAAAAGACACAGGATGCTTTCACTGTGTGGAAATGAGAGTGAACACTTCACTACACGCAGTAACTCGGCTCCCAGCACTGGGATTCTCCTCCGTCCTCCCTCCGACACTCAGTTCACTTTACTTCTTCATTAAAATACCGGAATTATCACCGGCTTGGCTTTACATGTGCAGAATGAGAGCTCAGTGAAGAGTTACAGACCATCTACCAAAACTGCTTAGCTTCAGCCTTCACATGGGACTTCCCTAAGTAATGAGTAACTGCACTTTCTGACGGCGGCTTCATCCATCAAGTAATTAAATATTTACCTTACTGATGAAATTAAGGAAACATTCAGAATTCTGATGCTGCTTTAATGTAACCTTTAGTGGGTAGAAGAAAAGAAATAAACGACAAAAACTGATAATCACTTCAACATCTCGTCAGCATGTCTCTTAGCCTGTGTTTCCGTGGCGACCCTCAGTTGCTGCAGCTCAGCAGCGGTCACCTTCAGCTTCTCCGTGAGCGAGCTCAGTGAAATGTCTTGCTCAGCCACTGTTTGCTCTAACTCAGCCAGATGCTCCAGGTGCTTGGAGGTTGGTAAGCTGATGCTGGGCTTCTTCATCAGCTCCTGGACAGAAGAAAGACAGGAGCTCAAAGAGTCGCTCCACTCTGCTGGTTTTTGTTTACACAAATTCAGCTAATTTACTTAAACGTCTTTTGCTACGTCGGGAAAATGTGTGTTAAAGAGGTTGTGAAGCAGGGACGTGAGTTCACCCGTACCATCGCCGTCTGTCTGAAGCGATCGAGCGACGTGTCCGTGTGCAGGTCCAACTTCTCGTGCAACGCCTTCATCTCCTCCTGGTGCCTCTTTATCATCTCCTCTTGGTCCTGGTATCAGCACAGTTATGGTTATGGCTACTTCAACTGAATTAAATAATACAAATACTTCATTTACAGAGTTATGAAGCAGCATTCCACCTGATGAAACTTGGGCGCTGATAAAATGTTACTACCTAATACTTCCTCTCAGCACGTAGGAAAAGCATCAGAGACGCGATGTGCTTAGAATCACTGCACACCCAATATTTCTCCTTTTATCACGGTACCTGTCTGGCTTGAGCCAGCTGGTTCTGGTATTTCTTTATTACATCCTCTTTTCTGTCGAGTCGAGCCTGCAGGTCTTTGATGGTCTGGTGAGCCAGCTTGAGCGCAGGCTGCCTGTCCGACTGCTCCTCCTCGTGCTTGGCGAGGTCAGCTAAGAGTCGTTCTCTGCTGGCAGCGGCCGGGAGTCGCAGACGCAGCTCGTTGATGACTTTATCTCTCGACGTGATGTTCTGCTCTGCTTTCCACAAAGCTGCTTCCTTCTCTTTCACTTTCTGCATGCGTAGGAATTGAAACGATAAGAAGCAAAAACAATACTGCATATATATACTGAGTATATAATAAGGACAAACTACTATACCTTGTCCAGACTTCTGCAAGTGGCCTGTGTGTCCAAAATGGTGCGGACATGCTCCCTGACTTTAGCCAGGGCGAACTCCAGCTGCTGAGCAAGAGGCAGCGCTGGGTCTGGGAGGCATCCTGCACCTTCATCAAACTGAAACCAGACAAATGGAGTCATTGCCTTTGCAGCAGCATGTTTCAGCATATTCGTTTGGAAAGTGAATTGTAAATTATTAGTAAGGTTAAATTTTAAAAAATATAAACCAATCCTGGACTCCATTAAAAAGCTGGATTTCCAGTCTGTTTTGTGCAGCAGTATTTTATTTGTCACTGATTAATAACTGATTTACCTTTTCGGCACCGCTCAGAATCTCGTCCTGGTGCTTCTCGTAATTTTCCAGCTGACGCTCCATCTCCAGCTCTCGCTGATCCCACGCGAGCTGTCGTTCTTCGTGGAGCTTCGTTTGGTGGAGAGAAGATTTTTCTGCGTTATCCTGACACTCATTAATAAGTGAGGTTCCTAAATATGCGATCAATAACACATTACGCTGCACTCTTCATTTAATCGTGCCACATTCATTCTCCATTTCTGCATAACTCTTTTATTATCGTGAGCATAGAGGTGCAGAAATGAGCAAATTTGTGAGTGTGTGTGTGTATAAACTGTCTCTGTTTCCTCACAGTGTTTAGCTGAACAATATCCTCTTCCAGTGAGCGGATGGTTTCCTCCTGTTCATTCACGAGGTTCTTGAGGTACCTGATCTCCTCCTTCTGGAGCACCAGCTCCCTGCCTTTCCTGAGCTCCTGCAGGCGGGTTTCTTCCATCTTTTTGTGCCACTCAGTTACCTGGTTGAAGTCATAAACAGTGGTGATGGGTTTTTTTTGTTTGCAATTTCAGACCTAAATTGTTCAGGACATTCCACCAACAGATGAGCTCATGAGACGTGAGAATATGTTTCCCCACCAACCTTCTGGGCTCCTTTCACATCCTTCAGGGTTGAGATGAGCTCTTGCAGCCCTTGAAGCCTCAGTTGGAGCTCCTGAGCTCTTCCCTCTGCCCTCTTCCTCTCCTCTTCTGCCTTCTTCTTCTCCTCCTGAGCTTTCGCTCGGTCCTCCTGGAGGCTCAGCATGGTCAAAGAGAATTTTTCCTGCTGTTGAAGCGGCAGTGCACCTGCAAACTGCCTACGGAGCGACTGGATGGTCTGCCGTAGGTGCTTTGAGCGGTTTCTGCCCTCTTGGCGAGCGAGAAACAGAGCGCGCTCACTTGCATCCAGACGCTGTTCAGCTCGAAGCTTGTAGGCCTCCAGCTGCTGGACGTGAGCGGCGGTGGCTTCGAGTTTCCCCAGAACGTCGGACTCGCTGAGCTGCAGGGCCACAACGTGCTGGTGGAGCTTTGCGATGAGCGCCTTCTCATCAGACTGTGACTGAGGGAAACACAAAGCATTGTTTCACTTTCATTTTTATCTGTGAAAAGTGATGCTTTTTTTTTTTTTACCAAGCACAAAGTTCTGAAAATCTGTGCGAGTCACAACACAATACCGCAGTGATTTTAAAGTATCTAAATAAAAAGTGCAGTAAAGTTTCTTTATCATCACATCTATCAGTTTAAACAGTCACCTGGTACTCCAGTATTTGCCTCCTCAAAGCTTCAACCTCTTTTTCGTTGCATTTCTGTCTGGCCTGTAGAGCCGACACCTGCGTCATGGCAACATCAGACACTTCCTGAAGCCTGCCAAAGAGGGAAAAATAAAACATTCCTTTTGTTTTTTACTGTAAAATGTTAAATGCCTTTAAATGCCAACATTAAAGTTAGGTATTAGTTTAGTTTGCTAATGATTAAAAGTGGTACTGCTATCAATCAATACTGAACCCAAATCCAGCTCTTCTCTTTGTGACAAGGACAAGCTTATCTTTGATAAGATCCAGATATGTTTCTGAACGCAATGCAGTGACCTCAAAAACTCTGCTTCTAAAAAGGATCCCCTCACTCATGGTGTGAGTGTGATTGCAGTGTTTAACAAAGCCGTGGATCCCAATGAGAGCACAAACAATCCATCTAAGGCATGGACACTGTCAAACGCACTTAGAAACCTCGAGGCGAAGCTCAGCCTCTGCCTTCTCCAGCTCGGCAATCTTGGCTCTGTCAGCGCTGCTCACGGCTTTGCTAATGCTGTTTGCCAGCTCATCTCTCAGCTCCCGCTCAACCCTCTGGGCCTCCGCATTCATCTTAGTTAACTGAGGAGAAACAGAAGTAAGACTTCTTGATAAGAGTCGTATAAATTCTTTTTCGAGCAACCATAAATGGCAGAAAAGACCGGCAAGTGAGATATACTGCAGAGGCTGCGAACCAAAAATGTTAAGATAATGAAATAAAAAATGATTTTTTAGCAGGCTCTGCATAGCATGAAAAAAAACCCCAAATCCAATACAATCAAAAATGAATTCCCTTCCTTTACTATAAGATTATGCGTCTGCCAGATGAAGCAAACAGACCTGACAGAAAAACAGATCTGCTGATTTTCTTGGTCTCTCACCTCTGCAAACTTGGACTCCAGTTCTAAGTTGCGCTCCTCCACCTGTCTGAGTGAGTTCCTCGCGTGCTCGTACATTCTGTGAGCGTGCTCGGCTCTCTGCCTCTCGTTCAGCTCCTTCATCTCCAACGTGGTGATCCGTCTCGCCGCGGATATCGTCTCGTTGTTGAGTGATGCTTTGTCTGCTTTATCCATGCTGTTTTCCACTCCTGATAACAAACAGTGTGGAATGGTAATTGAATATACACGGTGCAAACCACAGGCCGCGATTTACCCGAGCGAAGCTGTGGTATTGTGTAGGATCAAATCTATAAAATGCTAATTGACTTTTAGATATGCAATTCAGATGTGATTGTTGTACAACCCGCCCGCCCCGACACTGTTTATGTTGAAGGTGGGAGTCAGTTTTTAATGTTGCAGCCGCGGCCAACACTCACATCATTACATGATGAATTTTACTCAACCTCCCTATTGTTGAGACAGGAATGCAATGACCCCACTAGTTGTGGCTCTTATCCAATGAGCACTAAATGTATTCAAGCTGTCTTACAACACTGCATGTATGCAGGACAATACAGTAGATAAAAGCTCAGGAAGAAAGCCATAGACATAAATAACTGTAATTCCTGGCTCCGTGGGAAGTCTGTGCCCTTGGCTTATTTTAGTGGTTTTACCACATCCCTGTAAACGTTTTTGTGGTGGGAACTTCAGCTTGTAAAAGCCTTTAATGGCCTAGATAGTGTGATACTTTCTTGTTGTGAATCCAAGAATGCTGGAACATCTTTTATTCTTTAAGTTCAAAATAAATACTCGAGCATTTTTCTGGACAAAACTAGGATCAAATCGATAAAAGTCAGTATAAACCAATATTGTTTCATACTAATTTGCTTTCAGATATGTAATTCAAATGTGACTGTTGCACGATCTGCCCATCCCTGCACTGTTTGTGTTGAAGGTGGGAGTCCGTTTTTCATGCTGAAGCTGTGGCCAACACTCACATCATTATATGATTTTTTGAATTTCATTACAAACAGTTTTGTTTGTAATGAGGACTATCCTCATTTTACCTGCTGAATGGATGTTCTCCCATGCTTGCTCTAATAAATTAAGCTTCTCCTTTGTGATCTCCAGTTCTTTATTTGTGGCGGAGATTTGTTCTCGGAGAGACTCGTTCTCACACTGAGAGACGGGGCACAAGTGGATCAATGTAAAAATATTATTGGAAATGAGTGAAGAACAACAAAAAATACATGAGATGTAGAGAAAACCTGGTGAGGAAATGCTCTCTGAATACCTCCAAACGTTCAAAGTTGGTGGTCCTCTGTATGAGGTGGCTGTCCCTCTGCAGCATGTTTCTGTATTTCACCGTCAGCTCCGTGTACTGTTTGTTGGCCCTGTCCAGCTCTGATGAGGGCACACTATCATCCAAAGCTTTCTGTAGAGCTGCTATCTTATACGCAGCCATTTCCTAAAGTCAAAACAAAGGGCAGAGAGACTAAACAGGTGCCGATGGCCGCTGCCAAAACAACTTCCTGCTACACTCTAAAACAGTCACGATATTATTTATAGGTTATTAGATGTGAGTTTGTTTTGCTGCAGAGCCTGTGATGGGCCTCAGCTCGGCGGTACCTTGTATCTCTGCAGGTAACCGATCCTCTGAGTGACCAAAGCCTGCATGTGGCTGCTCTCGTCTCTCAGCCTGTCGTTCTCCTTGCGGCGGTGCTGCTCTTGTTCGAGCAGCGTGGTGTAGCGGCGCAACAGTTTCGTCTCGTTAACTTTGAGCACTGTGAGCTTACGGACCGCTTCGCTCAGCTGCCTCCTGATGGCCTCTGGACCCTTATGAAGTGTGTCCAGCAGATCCTGACGGGAAAGGCGAATGAGTCACTTACACTACACGACAGGAAGGATCGTCTGCTCTCCTTATGCGTGTTTTACGTCCAGTAATTTGTTTGTTACACATTTAGTTGTCGGCATTTAACAGTGAACCATCGTAAAGCATCCGTGTGTGTGTGTGCGTGTGCGTGTGAATGAGAGCTGCATCATAAAGTGGTTTGGATAAAATTACAACATAAATGCAGTGCATCTTGTAGCATTTAAGTATTATTATACCTTTTAGGGTTGACTTACATTGAACTCTTGGATTTTAACATCGTCCACCTGCTTTTGCTCCTCCAGCCTGTTCTTCATCTCTGTAAATGTCTCCTTCTCCTTTTGCCACTCTGCCTTCTCACTAAGAAAAACAGTCAAATATTTCTGATTCTTATATGTTAATAAATCACCTGCAACATGCAAAGAATCTCATGCTAGCCCACCTGAGGTACTCTTTGTAGAGAAGTCCCTGTTGGTGGCTAATAACAGAAAACTTGTCCCTGTACTCTTCCAGAGCTCCTGCGAGTTTCCGTGTTTTTTCCTCCTTGTTCCTGAGCTCCTAAATAAGAGCAGGATTGGATAAATCAGGCGTGATGATTTTACTTGCAGCACATAGTTCAATTATTCCCATTCAGGTTATTAGAAGACAAGTCACACTGACCTGAAGAAGTCGAACAGCGTACTCATTCAGTGAACCGATGACCTCAGTGCTGCTCGGCTCCAGTCCCTCAGGAAGGGTCAGAGGTCGGAGGATGACTCCACTGCTGCTAGACTTCCTGAGCAACTCCAGTTCGCTTTCAAGTTGGGATATCTAACAGGCGCAGATTATGAAAAATTATAAGCAAAACCTGGCTGTTTATGTCGTTTTGAATCATACTCCAAACTTCAATCATTTGTTTATCAAAGATGTTCCTACATCTGTATCCAGGATCAGACACATATGACAAGGAAGATAAAAGGCATTCCTTGAATATTGAGTGTGAAGTGATTAGGAAGCTATTTTAAAGTCCATCCAATCATTTTCTTCCGCTCATCCTGTTCAGGGTCACCGGGGAGCTGGAGCCTTATTTCAGCTGCCATAGGGCCAGAGGCAGGGTACATGCCGGCCAGCCTGTCACAGGGCCTCACAGAGAGACAACCACTCACACTCACATTCACACTAATGGGAAATTTAGAATCACCAGTTAACCTAATCCCCACTAAATGCATGTCTTTGGACTGTGGGAAGAAGCCGGATTACCTGAGAGAACCCACACACACACACACACACACACACACACACACACACGGGGAGAACGTGCACACTCCACACAGAAAAACCCTGGCCAGATGGTGGAATCGAGCCCAGGCAGCAGCGCTAACCAGCGCACCGCCGTGTTGCCCTAAATGATACGCAATAAGACGAAACAGTACGGAAAAATCAAACAGGAGAAATAGAAGAAGAGTTTTGTATAGGATGCTTCCCCTTTTAACTAAAACTTTGCTGCCTGTGTTGTTCTGGATAATGTGGTTTTCATTTAATTTGTGAGAGGGTTTTATCATTTTGAAAACTGAAGCTGAATGCAAGCTGAGCAGTTGAGGCAGAAGTTTGTTTACCTCCTCTCTCTGATTATATGAAACAGAAGTTGCAGATGTCAAAAACAGGCGACTGACCAGATGAAAAACAATCTCCTCGACATTTTAATGACTCTCTGTCATGGAGCCCATGCCAGGCATGCAGCTATCTTCATAAATCTTTCCATTTCTGTGGTTACCAACTTTTACATAAGAAAATCATTTTGTTGATTTGGAGAAGAGACATGCAACTGCTACCACCAGGCTCTGGGCTTCCACAACTGCAGTTTAATAAGTGCTCCACTTAGAAGCTGCCAGTCCACCACATTAAGGTGTGTCATTAACAAACTCTGTACCTTTTCTTTGGTTCTGGCAAGCTGACTCAAGCTGCCGGCTGCCTCTTCTCGAGCCGATTTCAGCTCCTGCCTCAGTTCCTCGTTTCTCCCCACCAGCTGGTGTATTTGGGACTTGAAGTGTGGGGGTGATTCAGACTGGCCACCCATGACACTCACATCTACAGCCTGTAGGAGAAGGAGCAAGGTTTACTGTTGGTACCTCTTGCTACTTACTCTTATACTGGACATGCTTGTCTGCAACCCATCTGTCTTGCATGACATGACTTGCCTCGAGTTTTTTTTTTTTTTTGTAGATTTATACATTTTTTGTTTTTTTGTTTTCTACGTTACATAAACCCTGTGCTT
>VOQJ01013733.1:15713-30553 GCA_015052665.1 Apistogramma diplotaenia | reverse complement strand
AAAAAAAAACAAAACCCAAAAAAAAAAAAAAAAAAAAGAAAAATGACCTCTCACAGTTGTTATGAGTGTGTATGGGGCAGTGTGTGTATGTGTGCGGGTGTCATGAAGCCAAGTGGTTAATGAGTAAGGTTGGTTTACTCATACTGTTTATTTATTTTAAGAACCCCCCCCCCCCCCACACACACACACTCATGAATTAAATTACACATTTTTTTCATTGATTCAAGATGAAACATTGATGAATTTAACTTAGGATTTTTGAAGTTTTAAAGAGCAATACTTATATTCTGCACTAGCCAGAAATAAAATGGCACATCAACTGTAATGTTAAATCAAGTCTCATCATGTAGAGTGTCTCTGAGGGCCAGTCTGGGCTTATGAATTCTACATTTGCAATAGCTCAAAAAAGTGTATGTATATATGCTGCATTTTCTTACTGAATACAGTTTAATGCTAATCTATATTGTTAGCCACTACTAAGGAATTCAACTATTGAACTGCGCAGCCCTGTTGTGTGCATCTGTTTACTCGTATAATCTTTTCAACACTGTGTGTGTGTGTGTGTGTGTGTGTGTGTGTGTGTGTGTGTACCTGTGTGACATAATTCTGTCCCACCAGGAATACAGATCTGGCCTCAGTGAAGTCCAAGGGGAACAAACACATCACCTGCAAATAAGAAGCCTAATTAGTTTGATTGCTCCTACTATAAAAGCTTTGATTAGTTATAGTTGCAGAATGACACCTTCTAATGAAAAGCTAACATTCATTATTCCTTTATAGCCAGATTGCTCCATACTTAGTTGTGTTTCTGATATATGGCCTGATCTTATAACATCATCATCAAAACAAAAACCTTAAAACAGTTACGGTTATCACATCTTGTCAACAATACGGAAACATTTTCTGCCCACACATCAGCAGCTCCGATGTGGAGATTGTTAGGAGCACCAAGTTCCTCTGCGTGTACATAACTGATGACTTCACATGGACAAGCAACACAACCTCCTTATCAGTGAAAGCCCAGTGGATACATGCTTCCTCGTGTAGCTGAACTGAGCAGGCCACCCTCCATCAAGAGCAATCTGATCTGCTGCATTACTATCCAGTACAGCAACTACAACATGTCTGACTGCAAATGCATCAATGAAGACAGCAAAACACATTATTGAGGTGCCTCTCCCCTTGCTAGAAGATATATTCTAAAGCGACAGCTTTCACCCCCAGGCTCCTTAACACCATGCATTCTTCCTCATTCCCTTCCACAGCTGCTTTAACCAACGGACAAGGACTGGAAGTCACTAAGAATGCACGCTGCACTTGCAGGTTAAGTTATGGTTAATGTTTTTCTGTATGACACGTTTTCAGCTGTACAGCACCTGGAATTTATCCCGTGCACAGTACTGCCCATGCACTCAGGACATGCTCGGTCAATTCAAGCATCGTTCTGTTTTCTCTGTAAAAGATAGCCAGATGGTTTCATTTTATTTCACTGGGATATTGCCAGCTTGCACTGTTCTCCACATGGAAGCACAGTGTCTTAATTGTGTTTGTGAACACTCTGAACTCCAAGCTGTGCAGATCTCTCTGTGTACTTGTTTGTGGCTGAGATGATAAAGTTCACTTCTTCTACTGTGATGTTGGTGATTTTTGTTAACAAGTTGCGTTATTCTTCTTAACAACAATACCTTCTCTTCTAAGCTGGCAATCGAGTCAAAAGTGTCCTCAGAGCCAAACAGCAGAGCACTCTTCCTGCCCTTTTCTTCCTCCTCCTCCTCACGTCTTCTAGCCATCGTCAGTTCATCTTGACGATCAGTATCTAGCTCACCAATGTTGTCCTGAAAAAGCACAGACACATGCAAGCGTACTGTATTTTAAGACAAATCTACACTGCTGTTTTGGGGTTAAGAAAGCAAAGAGATAAATGAACAGTAAAACAGAAAAATTAAGAATCCGAACAAAACCAGTACACTTAAAATGAGTCCCTATAATGCTTTAACTGAAGCATTATCTCTAATGTGAAGCTTCTTTCTGTTTTTGTGGTTGGTGTCGGCATGTAGATTTCATTAGCAGACAAAGCCGCAGATGCTTATGCATTACCTCTAACTGCTTTCTGGCATCCTGAAGGAGGTTCAAACAGTATTTTATCCAACATCTCGCGATCTCTGCTCTCTTCTGTCTGAGATGTTCCCTGCGTTCACTCTCTGCCTCATCTGGGTCGCACCAAAAGAGAAAGAGACGTTAAGAAATGTCACAAGAGAGGAAATGAATGCTAGGCATGTGTGAATGATGAAAGAATCGCGAGAGGAGAATGTGTGGACTCTGTCAAAGACAAGAATCTTTAGTCGGCTGCTTTATAATTTCGTTATATTCCTCTCTCATTTGACTCAATGTAGCTTATGACGGGTACTGAACAGAAAGAAAATGAGCACTAATAAGCATTGTAATTAAATAAGGAGAGATCCTTACTCTCCTGTGCTGCAGCCTCCGAGGGAACCTCGCCTGCCAAATCTGAAATGACGGTAGCTGCTGAGAGGCAGTGTCTGCCTTCCATGTATCGGCCCTAGAAAACACACAAGTATATAAATATATACACATTCCTACGTATTCTAAAACAACCTACTGTGACAGGGATAATGCTCGAGTAAACCAGATCGTTTAAAATACGTTTATAGAAAACTGAATCACAAGCAAATATTCTCTTTAAATAAAGTAAACCTTTCGAGATTCAATCCCCTTAAAATTTCTTTACATGTACTATTTTTGAACATCCTGAATATGTTTATAGTAGCGAACAGAACAAGTACTGAATGTAAAGATGTCTGTGATAATCTCAAGTTAACTAGGAAGTCAAACTCTTGAGATTAAGAATCTTTTGGTGTCCTGGGTGGAGATAGCGCTAACTTAGCATGTTTTATGATGGCAGGAAAAACCGGAGCTCCTGGAAAAAGCACTGGGAGAATATAGAAACACCACACTAAGGTACCCTGCCCCACTTCAAACTCAGGACCTTCTTGCTGTGTGGCAGCAATGTGAACGACTGCGCTACCCAGTGTTATGATACCGTGTAAAGAGCATAGATAAGAACAGAGCTTATCTATTCAATGTTTTGGCTAACTGATCCGGCTGCGTGTGTACACTAGTGCATCTGAGCCCCTGTTAGCCCTCCACACATATCTAAAGAGACCAGAGAGCGACCTCCCACACTTAAAAAACAAGATGGCAGCGTGCAGCTTATGAGGCTAAAAATACCATTTTCACCTACACCATGAAGCAAAGGAATCAAAAAACACAAGTGGACTAAAAAGACCCCCAGCTATCAGAGTGATTAGCTCGTAGCCTCAGAGATAAGTCTGGCTTGATTCCTTTTCAGTTCTGTTTGTTTTGATCTGAGATGAGATGCTCTCGAGCAACACTTTTTTCTTCTTCTTTCAGTTGCTCTTTTAAGGGTCGCCACAGCTGATCACCTTCCTCCATGTCATCCTATCCCTAGCATCCTCCTCTGTCACACCACATATCCTCCTTCACAACATCCATGAAGCTTTGCTGGCGTCTCTCTTGCACTCCTGCCTGGCAACTCCCTATTCAATATCCTTTGTCCAGTACATCCACTATCCCTCCTCTGCACGTTCTCATTCTTGTCTCTTTAACTTTGCGTCCTAACCACTGAAGCCAAGTTATATTCATTTCTAATCCTATCCATCCTCTCCAGCGAAACTCTGCCTCCTGTCTTTTTGTTAGTGCCACTGTCTCCAAACCAGACCTCACAGCAGGTCTCACTACCATCTTGTAAACCTTCTCTTACACTCTTGCTGCACTCCTGTCACAAATCACCCCTGACGACTCTAGTGTGACATCCAGTGGTTGTGAACGTGCACTTTTAAACAGACAAAGCATTTTAGATGACAACATGCAGAGTATGTTAAGAGCTTAAGTTACAGATTGCAGATTGTAAATCACTTTAAAGTGGGTATATGCCCTACCTTAGTGATGTAATACTGCGATAGCGTGGCAGCATTTAGAGCCCACTCCATTGGAGTAAACTGATTTAACTGTAACTGTCTCTGCAGGGTTGTGTGACAGTAGGTAGCGGCACGCTCAGTTTCACCTGAGAGACAAAACAATTCTTAGTACAAGTAATGTCTTTCAATGCAACATATTGACAAACTAACACTCAGCTTCATCATGTTTACATAGCTAAATAAGTATGAGGTGCAACTTCATACAATCCCAAATTAGGGGGAAAAAAAACAATAGTTTCAATATTATTTTTTAGCCATTATCCTTAATCTCTGACTCACCCAGGTTTTTATAAACTTGAGCAAGGTAGTACATGGTATGGGTGTAGGCCAACTCAAACCTATAAACATGGAAAGAGGAGAGAGACAGAGGTGAAAGGGACTAAATACAAGCAAGGAAATAGCAATTCTCTGTAACTCTGCTCTGGAAGTTTACAAGTTACCTCTTGGTCCTTTCCTGGTGAGTCAGCAGCTTCTCCTCAGTAGTAAAGTACTCTGTCATATCAGTGGGAGGACTACCATCCTGAACATTACAAAAAAAATATGAAGCAATTACAAAAATTATGAAGTGTTTACAAACACTGCAAAAAAAAAAATTCAATCTGGCTTATTTTTCTTTCACCTGGGAAATCAACCTTACCTCCTTCATGTAACGCTGATAGATGGATTCTGCGGTTTCAAGGAAGCCCTGAGCAGTCTCCGTCTCATCCCGGCCTGCCCAGAGGATACCCAGCTGGTTCTGATGACACAAGGAGACAACACATGAGCATCAAATGATCTGCATCATCTGATGCTCCTACCACACCACGATGACTCTGAAAATAAAGAACTGCAAATCCGCTTTGTTTACAAGGTTTCACAGTAAATGCACATTTCTGAAAAATCCTCCTGAGCAATATAATCAGATGGAATTATTTATTGCATGTTTCATATATCTTGATCAGTGAGTCCTTTTGTGATTACTATTGATCAGCGTTACCCTAACGTGGATGAACAGGGACACATTCTGGGACGACACTCTGCATCTCTCCAGCAGCTTCATGCAGTTCATCAGATGCTCCTGCCCGGCTGACAGCTCCTCCGTGTCCACATGGTTGACACCCAGGTAGTACTCCACAGCCCCGAGTCTTGCGGCCCGCAGCCCAGCTGGCGAATCACCGCTGAAACCCTGCCCGAAAACATCCTCTCTCTGCCCGTCCACCGGCTCCTCCGTCGGCGGCTGGTCGCCGCTCTCCCCGCTGCTGTCCTCCTCACTCTCGCCGGCTTCGAAATTCTTCAACGAGCAGTATATCTCTCTGAGAAGCTCCCTGGCTTTGTACTTCGAGCGGAAGGGGTCGTTTTCTGGGTCATTTCGTGATTCTGTTTCTGTTAAGTTTTGGGCGTTGGTGAATTTGTCGCAGATAGCTCTCCATTCGTTGCTGTTGAAGGACGCCATGTTGGTCCTCTTTGACGTTCTGACGCAGCTGCGTGCTTCTTCGTAAATTGCTGCCATCTCCTGGAGGTTGCTCTCTGCCAATGAGGTTCCCTTGTACTGATCCTAAAACCAACATAATTTTGAGGTACTTGACTCATTTCCCTTTTACTCGGTTTACAGCTCTACTCATCTACATTTCTGAGGCCTTAATTACACTGCAGCTTTAGATTTTTATTAGATGCTTTTATTTTTATTAACCTGTTCAGTTATGATGCACTGGTCTGTCAGAATCAAAAGGCAAATTATTATTTTCCACTAAATATTTGTATGAGTTGGTATGAAATTGGCCCCAGTGAGAGAATTCACACAGGTTTCATTGTAATCATCAAATATAAATTGTGTATTTGGCATTTCCTCTAATATCAGGACTTAAATGGTAAATATTTAATGCTTTTTCAGCTGGAGGGTATTCAAGCATGGATAGCCTGTTTAGGGTCATGCCAAGGAATCACAATCAGATTTAAGACCAAACTCATCTTTATGGAGCAAACCAGCCATTTGTTTATCAAATATTGACATGTTATGGTTTAATGTACTTTTCTAGCACTCATCAACCATGGCTATATACAGAAACAGCAGTGAAATAATTCAAGTGTAGTTACTCAGATTCGTACTTTCCAACTATTCTTTCTGTATATTCAACAATGGCAATATTGAGTGTAAACAGAGAGATGGTTTCTTAACTTTGCCTAATGCAACTAAATGTCACCAGCAGTCACAGTGGAACATGACTTTGGGACAAATGAGGACTGTGTGAAAACTGGAGCTTCAAGGTCAAAATTCAAGAAAAGAAATCAGGTCTGTTATAGTTTATTTTAAGAAACCTAGAGAATCCAAATATTAATCAAGGAAAATGTGAATTGTACAATGACAATAAATTAATGGGAATGACACATAACTCAGTGCATGATTGGAAAGCACTGACAGAAGCAGCAATTCTTTTTGCCCTGTCATGCAGGATGCCAACCAGGACAGTCTCAGCTTGAACCACAATTATACAGCTTTACAGTGTGGGCAGTTCCACCACATAAAAAGGTCAATATGGATTTTGTTTAATTTAGACATTTGTTTGCTTGCATTTCATTATGTATTAAATTGTTAAACTTTTCAAACAGGATTCCCACAGATGTTCATATATACATTCTACAGAATAACATCACACACAAAAGACAGCTTAGTCTCGAGTTTAACGGAAAAAAAAAAACTGTGTGGACATTTTTTGCACAAAGTGACCTTGATGATGATAATTAGATGAAAACAAATAATTAGTTTAAAAAGTGTGCAAACACTAGAACCTGTGCGCAAGGACTCTTCCTGTCAGGCTGCTTAGCTGTGTGTACATTCTCCCACATTTTATTCTGCTGTGTCAAGATGAATGTTGCAAAATAAAATAAAAAAATCTACAAATAATTTACATCAGTTGACCTTAATTCATGGAGTTTTTCCCCCTGTCTTTAGTAAAGTGGCTGAAACTTGAGGAGGGTGATCAATTATGATAAGTTTTTTTTTTTTAATAGATGGAAGTGCAGCAATTTTACTGATTAAACAGATATCATGATGTCGAGGTTTAGGTGGGTGCTGAAACAGCACAGTGGCACTCTGTAGTTCATCTCCATCTGCCACTAAGATCCCATCTTCTTCTCCATTCTGAAATAACAGAAACAGTTATTATCATGCACTGCATGTCATTAAGTGCTGATGTCACATCACTCTAAAGTAATTTTTTTTATTTTATTTACTAGAACTCTGCAGCCAAGTGATGAAATACCAATCTAGGTCAAGAGTCATGGTGTCAGAGTAGCCATTACAAATACCAAGAAAAAGGTAAATGGATGATTTGAACCTGCTTTGAACACCCAAACAGGTATGAAGAAAAAAAAAAAATTACTATACCACTGAATCAGGGCCCTGATATACAAAATCATGTATGCAGGCTTTGCCACAAACATAACGCTCATACCTTGTGTATAGCTTTGTTTTTTGATTGAAAATTAGAATTTACATTTAAAAAAAAAACACAATCAGTTTTCAGTGAAAACGGAAAAACGCAGAACAAAAAGCTTCTTACTTGTATTTGATGAGACGGCCGGCCTGGATTAGTTGGGCTGACTCATTGGTCACATGGCAAGCGAACAGTAGCCAGTTGCGAGGCTGCACTTTATAGGCAAACCTCATGAACAGCAGAGAATAGCAGCACAGAGCTGAGGAAAGGATGCAAGATATGACACCATGTTCTTAGAAGACACCTTGTGCTATATGCTACCTATGTCTCACATAACTGTATTGCTCCCGGTTCCTCTAAATGAGAAGCAGTGAAATATCCATTTTTGAATATGAATATTCAGCATAGTTACAGGAAAGAATACAAATCAGGAGGATACCAATTCAGACATTATTCCTCTGGCCTACATCTAAGTAACCTTAGTAGCCCCGAGACAAAAGAACTACTTACCAACCTAACTGTAACAATGCTAACTAGAAAATTATCAGCATGTTGTGTGTATGCTGGATGTAGCCATCTTACCGAAGGTCATCCTGCCACTGATGATTTCAGGGCTTTTCTTCATATCTGAGATGGCAGCGATAGGAAGACCCCAGTTTGCTACAGGACCCCAGAAATGCTGCAAAAGTGACAGTAGTCATCTCAAGTTATTAATAAAATATGAACAGCAAGAGGTAATAATGACAGTAACAGTTTTTTTTTCAAATGAATTAAAAAAAGAGAAACAGACAAGGTTCTGACCTCCCCAGAAAAAATCATCAGAACTGACAAAAATACTTTAAACCAGTTTTTCTAAATTTGGGTTTAACTTACTCAAACACAAAATACAATTGTTTGTCAAATGGACAGAATTATGCACAGACTTGCATTACATAGAGTAACACAGACTCATTGTTGGGAAAACCCTTGAGATAAAGATCTAAAAACGTATTTTCCTTTTTCAGTATCACTATATAGAAAGCAAAAGTAAAAAACGAAAACAAACAAACAAAAAAAACAATATGGTACAGGTAAACCCACAGCCTATCACAGAAACGGATATATTGACAGGAAAGGCGGTGACTTACTGTGCTGTTTGGTGTTCGTGTTTATGATTCCACATAGAATAGAAGAAAACAAAAATAAATATTAGTCACATGGATAAGAGCTAGGTTATACATCATTACAGCTTCAGGGAATTTTCAAACGACAGTATCGTCATGCATTTCTGAAGGACATAACGGGTAAAATGAATAAAGGTAGCATGTTCAAGCCTATATAATTAGCCGACAGCCACAAGCTGTTGAACCTGCTTGTGCAGTCCGACACCACAGAGTAACTTTGAACCGAAGGAACAGGCACAGGATATACTAGACATCACCCTACTTGTCTTTCCACTGTTCTGACGCGTTCAAATAATATCAGAGACAACAACCGTGTGTATCTGTGACAAATGCAAACAAAGATGGCCTGTTGCATCAAGATGTCAAAATGTGGCCTTTACCCCACATTTCATATATGTCGTTAATCTGCGGAACGTAAATAAACAGACTTTCTCGTACTCATTAACCACTGTCTTGACAACAAGCAGGAAGATGCCAGCTTTTGACACCGACCCAAACTTTAAAGCAGTTTGCCAGTGTTTTAAGAAGCTACCTTAGTTTCTCCGTCGGTGTACAACCTACTTTTCCGGTCTCCTGTTTGTTTTTAGGGGCTTCACTCCAACTACATGTCATAACCTGGAGAAACTACAGGAAGTATGATCGCCCTTGAAAGCAAGCCGTCTTAAAATGAACTAGAAAATGATGCGCAAAGAGCGGTGACAAACAAAATGTTGCTGAAGAATGCTTATGAAGTTTGGTTGAGACCTTGGTCAGATAGTACGTTCAGCCAGTGGTTGAACATTAGCTAACGCTGCTTAGCTAGCTGAAGCTACATTAGCTTTCGTGCTAACAGAAAAATGTTGCAGCTTCTAATACAAACCTCGTCAAATAGTCCCTGAACTCCTTGCTCTTCAGATGGTCAATAGCTTTCCGCGCAATGGTCCCTGCCATGGTTTCGTGTTAGGCTGGTGTCCGTTTTATCCGAGAGGAGCGCTCTTTCTTCTCCTTTCTGTCGGCTGAAGGGCGACTGGAGGTTCAGGTATGCGAGCGGCTTCCAACCACAACACTGCATTTTGCGACGCTGCCGTAAATACGTGGCGCGACCTCCGACGGCGGGGTGCTGCCCAGTGTAACAACCAATCACAGGAGAGTGTCAGGCCAGTTAAATAAACCCAACACCCACCATGTTAAGAAGATATGAAGTAAGTCAATAAATTAAGGCCATAAAACTGAGTATACTACGAATATATTTAATATATTTCATCGTGCATACAGCCTACGTGGTGAGATTTCCAGGTAAACTGTAACCAAGGTGTCTCAGTGTCCCTAAGTTTGGCTCACACTGGACTAGAGAGAGCATGGTAGTCCTTCATTATTTCAACTCTTGCTCAAATTGACTGAAGAGAGCATGGTTATATTTTGCAAGATTTTGGTTTATTACAAATCTTGCCTTTTCGGTTTAGCAGTGCGTGGTATTCTTTAGAAATGGCCCATATGAGATTTTAACGATCAGATTCATCATGGGCATGAATGTCATGCCCATGATGACTGCAGTTATTGTACACCATGTATCTTTAATGACTAAAAGAGGAGAATTGTGTGAACTAGTTTGGATTGATCTGGGATGTTAAATTCTTATTTTGGAACACAGTCTATGAGAAAAACGAAAGATGACAGCCATAATCTGATGTTTTAAAAAAGGCAACAATTTTGTTAAAGCCTTAGCAAACAGTGCTGCTATTGTGTGCAGAAGTTGGTCCAGGAAGACATAAAAGAACAGATGTTATTTTCAAGCTTCCTCTCATTTATAAAGAAAATATCCACACAAATAACACAATGCGTTTTGTGCATGCCAGAGCGGTCCAAAATAAGTTGACATTCAATTTAAAAAAAAGTTTTTTCATTATCATAAAAAATATTAAATCACATTAAAACATTTTCACTTATTAAATCTGCTCTATTCATAAACATTATGAGTCAGACTTAGGAAACTATTCACAGCCATCAAATACATTTTTTTACCTAAATCTCTTCAACACTTTCTTTACAGGTGTATTAATGTAAAAAACACAAACAAACACACGTGCAAATATTACACATGCTGCACACACACCGATACATTAAAAGTTCTGGCAACTGTAAACATAATTACTTTATTATTCATTTTCATAGAGGACCTTTGTAGATACACAAAACAGAAATAGAAATCTTCAATCACACATCAAACATCAGATCCGGGTTGATCAAAGAATTGATTATTTAATGTTCTCAGCGTGATGAGTTAAAACATTCTGACTCATAGTATCTTAATGATGCCAGCATCCCACTGCAGGGGAGGTCCTACGTGCTGGTTCGCTGTCGTGGTTTACTGAGAGACTGACTCGTTCTTTTCCTGCTGTGAGGAGTCAAAATACCTGCTGTGAAGAATCCTGATTAGGCCGATGCACTCAAGCAACGCCAGGGGGCAGTATGTGAACATTTATGCCACATCTTAGGGCGAGAAAAAAAGGTTTGAGAGTTTGCTATGAAAGCCTAGATTCTGTGTTTTGCACCTTACAAAATTCCCCAACCGACCCAAAAAGAGGTAATGCAGAGTACAACAAAGCTGTAACTAATTCTGACTTCAGAGTATTTCTCATTCTTCCTGCTACAAGCTGTAACATGACCACCCATGAAAAGAGAAAAATAGGCAGTAATTAATTTGTCAACTGCCTGCACGATATCGGCATTTAAACTGCTAAGCTTTGTTGATTGATTGATTTATTCATTTGTATAGTGCTTAACACAACCAGCTAAGGTGACCAAAGCACAATAAAATGACATTAAATATGCAAAAACATTACATCACAAAAGAAATTAGCCAAAGATATAAAGGAAGGCTGTTCCGGTTTAACAACTGTTTGAGGAATGCATCTGCCAGCTACAGCTGCAATGATTTTTATGTGACCATGTTATAAAATAAGAACACAGAGTACATTTCAGTATTCAGTTCTTGAATAGTTTGACATCATAGTACAGCATTGCACTACACCTCCACGTAGTTCTACTCGGGAGATCCTGGTGACTCTGCTGATAGCGCATCACAGTCTGACCACAGGTACTCTGGAGACAGCAACTTGGTTGGCTTGTTGTATAAAAGGTACCTGTATGATAGGAAGCTATAGCATGCGCATTTTGTTTCTGCTCTCAGTACGAGTGGAGATAAGGTGGAAGGTGCCTTTTCAAGAGTTAAGGAATTGCAGGGTAGATTTTTCTTTTCACGCATACAAATAGGAACAAGACAAAATCCACTTAGCAGGTACTTGTTAAGGCGACTCTCTTCCTGCCTCGGTGCTGCTCATTTTGTCCTCTTCCCACCGCTCATAACACTGAGAAATGACAAGTAATAGAAATATTAGATAAATCATTACTTATGCCAATGCAAAATCCTGACTGTGGTTTTCAAAAACACACAGTGTTTTGAAGGCAAAGCTTTTTTTTGTCTTTAAAAGATCTAATTCAAATAAAAAAAAGTGTTCTGGTTGCTTGACCAGCTTGTATGTAGCCTCCAGGTATCACAGACAGCACAGACAGCTGCGGTGTAATAACAATCTCCTTCACCAGGAGGGCTGTAGGCCTTGGGCTCGGGTGATGCTCATATGGAAACCAATCCCTGTGTGTGCTGAAAATAAAGAATTATTAAACCAGTACTAATGCCTCAGGTTAAGTCTAGTTTCACACATCTACCAGTCAAATTGTCATTTATAGCCGTGCCAGACTTGATGTTTGGCACTTTGGATATGAAATGTCATCACTTTATCATGTTTTGTTATTGGATGCGTAGTGTATGTTTATTCCTAAGTTATGGCCAAATGTAGCTTTGTGAGGTGATCGTTACTGTACCTGACATTTGATCATTAGCTCTTGATCGCTTCATCCTTGGGTCTAAATGAAGGTCTGTGACTAATCTGAATGAATTCTGTTGAAATGTTTAGGAGATATGGAGATCATGGCTGGACAGAGACAGACAAAAAGCTTAATGTTTCTGACATCGAGGCATAAAAATGATCACAGGGCTTTGCTATAAATCACAGCGTAGCCTTGGATTGTACTTTGAACGTGAGGGTAGATAATGATGTGGCACTTTACACATAGTATAACCGGTGAAATAATAAAAAAAAAACACAAAAAAAACCCCATAAAGGCTTCCATAAACCTGAGGTGAAAATGATGTAGGAAAAAAGATTAAAGCCTTCTTGTAGCTACGGTGAAGTACAGCCGACATCCAGCTGAGTGACTCAGCTTCAAAACAGCTACGGAAGACACTGTCCAGCCTAAAGAGATAATCCGCCTCATTACAGATCTGAAAACGCGCCAAAGACAGTGCAAGATTATATAAATCACAGAGAAGCTCCTATAAAATGTCCAATAAAGAATGTTTAAACACAATGTTTATTTTTATGCTTGTCAGAGAGTGAATGCAGAGCTGTTCATTAAACCTGCTTTACGTTTACTTTTTTTTTTTTTTTGGTACCAGCTGAGTATGAGTCGTGACAAAACTGCCAGCAGGCACAGCAAAGACCTCCCTGCCCTCACCAAGTTATATATGAAAAGCTTACAAAAAATCCCCCAAATAATTAATAAATAAATATATAAACCATTTAATCCCAAACATTCAAATGACTCAGGCATCTTCTAGCAACATTTACAATAATAACTCAAGAGGTCATTTTATTAGTAACAAATTGCTTGGCTGGCTCAATTCTTTCAGGCTGAGATTCAACAAAATATTGCAGACATTCCTCTGAGATTTTGTTCTGTATTAACATGATAACTTCACACGGCTTCCACAGGCCAAGCCAAGCTGTACCTAAAAAAATGGCAGGTGAGTGTATACTAAAAAGAGGTGTTTAATATGGTCACAGGCTTATACAGTTATCATTAAAAATGTTCTATGGCACCCTGGCAATAAAAGCGTAAACCATTCCTTTTTGCAACTCTTGACCACTTTAAGTAGCACACATCTACAGGAGGAGATCCAGCGCACGCCTCAGACGCAGGATTCCCTCAGAGCGATCTAAAAGTAACAGGAGTGTTTGAGGAAGTGCACACTGGCCAAATTTAACTCAGGTATGCTCAAACGATTTTATGGAAGGACTTTGTGACTGCACCTCTACGCACTTAAAAGCAGTGCACAAACAGTACTGTACAGAGAAGTAAATAAATACAAGAAGAGAGATGACAATAACAAAACCATAACTGCATCAGAGAAAACCTTTCCATTGTCATCTCGTGACGCTGCATCAAAAGAACTGTGCGCTGCTTCTAAAATTATCACGCCTTTAAAACTGTGCCGTCTATTTATCGTGTGCGGATTGAAGTTTTTATCAGTCACCGCAGCTGTCAGTTCCCGTGCAGGGATTTGGGAATCTAAAGCCTTTCCCAACAAGAATGAAGTTCCAGCCCCTTACGCATTGCACAGGTATTGTGATAGAAGGGCATTTTTGTTGTGTGACAACTAGCTGTCACTCCAAGTGCAGATGCACGAGAGCGTGGTCACAGTGTGGAGTGCAAAACTGTAATGAGGGCAAAGTAGCAGCAGGTTTTAATAGTGCAACAAGAATAGAAAAGTGTTTTTTTTCATATATTTTGCTATGTTATGATGTATTTTGGATTCCTGCACCTTATAATGCCTCTTTTAACAGCAATAGAAGAGTTTATGTAGATATTTTACAGCATTATGAATGATGCCAACCTTATGAGTCAAGTATATGCCAGCCAGCTACCACCACTGTGGATTCTCATCCAATTTGCACTGTGAGGCCTCAGAGCTTCCATCGGCAATTGTCTGAGCAAAGGTTTAGGTCTTCATTCTTGGAGAGCTGCTTCACATCCGGCCTGGGGTTATCATAATGTGGTGTGCACAAGCTTCAAAAGGAAGCACAATATGTTTGTATTATATGACAAGATGTCATTGATAAAATATATAACAGCAAATTGTTGAGCTGGTTCTAAGAATTTATAAATTTTCTGGAATGATTTGGCAGTGACTGTGATAATGAATACCTTTCACAGTGTGCAGTTTCATTTTAAAATATTGCATTGCCTGGTGGGTGTTTGTTTTATTAAATTATAGCTCTGTGCTGCACAAACCTCACTTTACGCACCTGAGGAATGAGGTGGTATTGCCTGAGCAGATACAGAGCGCCCCGTGAAGACACGCAGATAATAGCGTTATCAGTGAGCGTCAATAGCACTTGGGTGTTATGATGATCTTTATTTTTACA
>VOQJ01013733.1:4856-15693 GCA_015052665.1 Apistogramma diplotaenia | reverse complement strand
GTTTGTTTCGTGTAATTTTTTTTTGGGGGGCTTTTCGTTTGGTAAAAGGGGGGGGAAGGGGGGGGGGGGGGGGGGGGGGGGGGGGTCTCACCAAGTGTTGATATCATGATAAAAATAGCTGCATGAAGGACAAGGACAAAGCCATAAACTAAAATGTGCAAAAGCAAAAAGAAAAAAAAGAGGAGAGAACTACTGCATCCATCTCTAAAAACTGATGGTCCAGAAGTCAATTTAAATATTTAACTGAGCACACTGTGAGGCCAAGAGAGGATAAAGGATCTGGCATCTTATTTTCTAGAACATTAAAAACTGTCTGTGTAAAACGGCGTAGCTCCCATCATGGGCGTGGGACCTCTGGGTGTATCCTGTATTTTCTGGCACCAGGATATTGGTATAGTGGAAATTTTTATAATAAAGAATTCAAAAGAAAGTGCTTGTCTTTATTGGTTTTATTCATCGCACTTGCAAGTGGGCACAACAAACAGTCTTCCAAAAAGTCTTAAGACTTCTCACTATAGATAAGATTTAAGCACTTTGTGGTGTGACAAGCTTGAAATGCACTGCTCAAAATATACTCATATCACAACCATTTTTGTTACAATACAAGATTACTGCAATTCAAAATGAACTCGTCCTTTTATTGCTCTTTTATTGTCTTTCTTTTTGTTTGCAAATGATCTCCCTTTTCTTGGAAATATTCCATTCAACATTGATTTGTTTCTGTTTGTCAAGATATAAAGATATAAAGCAGTTGTACTGCTGTCAAAAAGCATTTTTCTGTGGTTGCTGCTTCCAGCACCTCTGTGACTTTTAAGGTATGTGGGAGTTTGTGGTGTCATCAGGTTTGTTCTGTTCTGTGTCGATCAAACCTAGAAACAGCAGGTGAGACACCTGTCGAAACCCGAGTGAAACACACCGAGACCGTTATTGTAACAATGTCACATGTGAATAATGGGATTATTTTTGTGCATAGGGAAACAAGGTGACCATATGGTGTCTGCAGCTATCCGGGTAGTGCATTTTTAAACAGTGTGCTCACCCTTCAGTAGATACTAGAAGAGACTATGGACAGACTGTAGGAGGGTCCTCTGCAATTGTCTGATGTAAACGTATTTTTTTTTGTTTTTTGATTGAGTACAATGTTGGATCCATTTCCCCAGGGTACTAAATCACTTATGAGTAACCAGATTACAAATGCTCCTTGCAAACATTATAAAATTACTACACCATAATTAATTAACTCAGATATTATAATATATGCTCAGGTATGTTCTCAACAATGGTCATGTAAGAGTCAGGGAACATGCAGGTTCAACAAAGAAAGCTCGTAATAAAGAACAGTGAACTTAGAAGATAATGTTATGGATACTGTGTTATAGCATATCTATATATTCTAATATTGATACCATGATATGTTGTACAAAGCCAAGCTAGAAAGCTGCAAGTGATGACTGATGTGTGATTGATGTGCGTTCTCGTGATTGTATATAAGTTGTTTTTTGTTGTTCAATATCATTGAAAATTTTTTTTTCCAGATTTGCGTCCAAATTGTGTTGTTGTGTTGGTTTTACATTTATCTGAGTTTGATACTTCTTTGGAGTTCACAGGCAATTTACTTTTAAGCCTGCAATTGTGCATTTTGTTAGTATGCTCATCTTCATAATTTCATGTTCGGCGCAGGGTGGGAAGAGAGGCATAAACAGATTAAACTGCCATTCAAACAAAGCTGTGGAAGAGATTTGTTGAACAAGCTCAAATTTAAATACCTAAGCAAATTTGCTCCAAATTTAGCCCAAATAGGGGATCAAAAAAACTGATACCTGGTGTTCTCCGGCTCCGTATAGCAGATCGTCCTTGAACCCCAAATTACTCCAGGTGCATATTTGTAGGGAAAACAATGTTTAATTGCCAATCTGTAGGTGATGACACCTGCTCATTTAGTGGAGGAATTCAGAGTGGTATATGAAAAAGAGTGCTTAGAATAAATTCAATTTAAATAGTTTCTAACGAGGTTTGTTGCAGGTGCAAAAGAAAATTATAGCTGTTGGCTGACAGTTAATTGTGAGCATGACAACATTAATGCTCTGCCTCTCCTGCTAGAACAGTAAAACTTTTATGATTTTTAAACATTACCATGCTGATAACCTTAAGTGTAATACACAGCCTGTGTTTGTTGCTCTGGTTCTCCAAGTATGCGGCTAAGTTTGTCAGTTACCATAACATGATATATGACAGTGTTGCTGGTCCATTCCTGTTCATACCTGCCTCAGGGTGGTCACTGGGATTGGGCCCATGTTTTGGAGGACAGTGATGAAGGTATGGTTTCAAACTGTGAAGAGTCAAAGTGGATCATCCTGAGTGGGAGGAGACAAACATGAGTGGACAGCGCTCATACTGTTTTTGCCTCACTGTTGTAACCACTACGCTTTAGTCTTTTGTTTATTTATTTTTTGCAAATCCAGGCAAAGAAGTTTTATTTTCTACTGGGATGTTTATCCAGCTTCACAACACAGTGGAGCTGCATAACAATTTCGTTCATCTTCAAAAAAGTAAACTTTTGACACATGAAACCAACATAATGTGCGTGTAGTGTGCACTTCCTGAGCACCTCATTTCTCTTTTCCTAAGGAGCCTAATTACAAATTCTTCTTCACATCTTTCCTTCACCTCGTGACATTTATCAAGGTCAAGGAAAAATGATTAGGAAAAACCATGGGAGGTAATTTTCTTTGCCTGAGAGTAGTGACCTCTCGATGACAAGGTTGCCATGCCCTAAAGCCCCCTGTCTGATTGTCTGTTTTACTCTAAATGAGATCATAACAATGAACATCATGTTGCACTTAAAACTTAAGTGACTAAAAACTAGAGTTATACTGAAGTTATAAATCAAGAAGTGGGGTTATTCTCCAGTAGCATTACTGGAGTGGTTATGGCTCAGGAGGAAGCAAAGGTCATCTACTAATCAGAAGCTGGTTTGATTCCTGTTTGGTCCCTCCAGTCTGCAAAGTAACCTCATGTTATATAAAGTGTTTTGAGTGCTCACTTAGAGTAGAAAAGCACTATATATTCACTCACCCATCCAAATCATTGAATTCAGGTGGCCACACTGCTTCTACAAACATTTGTGGTGAATCCCATTGTGGTACCGTGATACAATGCCACCTGTGCAACAAGTACTAAATATTCCACAGTCAGCTGTTAGTGGTATTAAAGTGGAAGGGATTGGGAATTACAGCAACTCAGCCACAAAGTGGTAGACCACGTAAAATGACAGTCGGTGTATGCTGAGGTGGATAGTTATAGTGGATAGTAGAGGTCGCCAACTTTCTGCAAAATCAATCGATGCAGGCGGGCTTCCCCTTTCCCGATCGCATGTGGAGTAAATTCCGTCGATGGTACTGAGCACCCAGTATTCCAAACATATGATTCTCTCAGCAGCAGCTAAGCATGGTACAGTTTACTGATGAACAAATTAAACACTTTTAAGCTTGTTTGATTGCGTTTTCACCAGCATTTCAGTTACATTCTCTGCACTATTCTTCAAGATTTTCTCATAAGAGGAAAATTGTTTTGTAGAATAAAATATTTGACTATGACTTAAGTATAAAATACCTAACATTTTAGTTAACTTTCGAGGGCATACGTTATTGCAGTTATGCACTGTAATTATTTCTTGTTAGTCGGAAGTTGTTCCTAATGTTCTTGCTTGTGTTACGCCCGCCATGTCTATGAGGTCTATTTCTGTACCCGGATCGTGAACACGCGTCGGCGCGCCGCCCTACGCGTTCCTTTCCATCCGCGTGCCCGTGGGTTTTGCCTGTGTGTCTACGCTGAGGGTTTCCAACAGGGAAGAGAAATGCCGTCAAAGATCATTTTTGAAACAGAGGATCAAGCCATGGACGAAGATATAGACACAGTCGCAGAGGTTAAACCCGTAAAGGTGAGCTGAGCAGGTCGTCTCGGCCTGGAAAGAAAGAAAAAAACAGCTTTACTTCCGCTACGCTCCTCCGTGTTTTGGCAACATGTGGCTGAACATGCTAACAGGCTAACCAGTCAGCTAACGCTACTTAACTGTTAAGAAACGGAAACAGGGAACATAAGCTTATGTAGCGGAATTGGCGGTGACGTATTAGTAGTGTAACATACTGTACCGCATTAAACTTGAATACTGTAAAGAGTAGACTCACTGTGATCCACCGGTAAGCTAAGTTAATGTTAGCACACTGTGTCAGTGTAGCCATTTAACTAGCTAACAAAGATCACGTGGCATGCCCATGTGTCGCGGAGCTGATCTATAGTCCAGCAGATGGAGTAATGTACCGTGTTACGGCGAGACTGTTTACATTTGAGTGTACATCCGCGCTGTAAACACGACCTGAACTCATTTTGTTTAGTTAATATCCAGTAGTACAAAACATCCTTAAGACAGGAAACAACATATAGCAACACATATATTTAACTTACAAGGTCAAATATATGGATTAATGCTTAGAAAATCCAATGTGTAATTTTTTTCTGAAATTGTTTGTTAAATTATTGAAATGTGTCCTTTGTACATCATGTCAGACATTTGCTCAGTGCCAAAAAATTAAAAATTAAATTAAAATTAAATCGAATTATTCAGTTGTAGCTTCACAGGGCCAAAGTACAGATGACAAAAATATGGAGACAGGGAGTTTTTCATAGGCACAGAAAAGAAAATCAGTAACTGTTTGGGTCTAATTTGAACAGGACTTGTTTTGCAGTAAAATCCCACAATGCCCCTGGCAGTGAACATGTGGGTAAAGCAAAGCAGATTTACTTTCTGAGGCATTTCCAACGACATGGCCCTACAGCGAAAGGTCAATCGGGATAGACCTCAGAGCAGTGTGTCATTTTCAACCTCACTGGGATCACTGCTGTTTAAACTGGAAAATACAGTTTGACAATAAGGAACCATCACCCTCTGTAGATAGGGCCTTCATGTAATCTGAGCACTTTGTATTTTTGATCTCCTGCACCTGTTGTGAACGTCTGGTTTTACACTGCCATAAAACCAATTTACACCATATCTATATCAAAGTATTTTCTCTTTTCTTTTGTTAAAGAGTTTCCTAATTTTTTTTTTTTTACTATTGTTGTGTCTTAAAAAAAATAGAACAAGACCAAAGAGGGCAAGAAACTGAAGAAGCACCAGCAGCAGTTGGAGGAACAGGAGGACCCTGACTGTGAGCCTCCGGCACCAAAGAAGAAAAAGAAAAAAGACAAGCTGGCAGCGGACCAAGTGAACGGACACTTTGATGATGCCACTGACATGAATGGCAACAGTAACGGTGTTGAAACACCAAAGAAGAAGAAGACTAAAAAGAACACTGAAGAACAGACAGAGGTCAGTGCTTTATTGTTTAACTGGTGGACAGCAAACAGTTTGTGGACATATTGATATATCCTGGTTATATTGGTAGATTATAATACTTCTCCTGTAAGGTGATTTCTTGTGGACACTGTGTTACTCTGTCCCTTGTGTAACACTTTATCCAATCTGTTTGCTGGGTTTTAGAAAATAAAGAAGCAAAAGAAAGCAACTGCAGAGGCAGCAACCAATGGTCATTCCACCCCAAACACCCCCGCTCAGACTCCCACTCAGACACCGTCCCAGTCAAGTGAGGACTCGGCCAGTGACAGCGAAAAAGAAACGGTAAGATTGGCAGGGGGATTATTTTGAACTTCTCTCAGCTTTTCTCCTAGCTTCAGTTAGAGGCTTGCAAATCACAAACTGACTGTTTTCTTTTTTTAGGAGACACCAGAGCAGAGAGAAGGGGCATTCTCCAACTTCAGGATCTCCAAAGTCACCATTGACAAACTAAAAGGTAAGCATCTCAGAACCACGGCATGATGTGAAATCTAACTTCAAACCAATCACTTTTACTTAGCTGTGATTAACCACTAATTAATGTGAATTATTTTAGACATCTTTGAGCTTTTCACTGGTTTTCTGGCATACAGTGTGTGAAGGAGCACACTGTGTATGCCAGAAAACTTTACTATGGTGGCATTGGGTGTAGAAGTTGTTGAGGTGCTCGGAGGTGTGATAAATAATTTACTAATAACATAATTGCCATTGATTTGCTTTCTTTTTGCGTCCCTACTTTCACTGTCTTTCTCAGCTCGAGGAGTCTCTTACCTGTTTGACATTCAGGTAAAGACATTTAATCATGTGTATGATGGAGAGGACGTTATTGCCCAGGCCCGAACAGGAACAGGGAAGACTTTCTCCTTTGCTATCCCTTTGGTGGAGAAGCTCCAGAAGGACTCAGTGGACATGGCCAGAGGCCGTCCTCCCAAGGTACACATCCATACATGTTTACACAGGTTACTGTATCTTTATAGATGCCATGTTTGAGGTGTTTTTTTTTTTCCCTTTTCTGTAGGTTCTGGTTTTGGCGCCAACCAGAGAGTTGGCTATCCAGGTTGCTAAGGACTTCAAAGACATCACTAAGCGCCTGTCTATCGCCTGTTTCTATGGAGGCAGCTCATACAACCCACAGAGTAAGTCTCACGCAACAACTCCGTCGTCTCGAAGTGAAACAGTTTTGAAAGTTCCAGTCAAAAAAGAGTGATGTTTCACTTTTATTTCACACTTTCAAAAAGCACACACCTGGTGCTTTTCTGCCGCAGCAACTCAGGTCAGACACAAGGTGTCAGGACCATATGTAGAAACAGCCTTTGGGCTCTTTTTTTTTCTTAATTGCAGCGTATGATTCACAGGACTCACAATTTATGTTAATAACTGGGATCACTTCAATCATGACTGTAAAGCACTGACAGCAATCAGTAACCGAGGCCATTCCTACGCAGCAGTTTTTTGATATTTAATAAAGTGATTTTTAGGAACATTTAAACAGAACATGCACAACAACAACTTGTAAATATCAGAGAGAATTTCTATCTTCACAGCCTGATTTATACGTTAATATCAATAACAACTCGCTTTATTCCCATTTTTCTTTTACAGTCGACGCTATCCGTAGTGGTATTGATATACTGGTCGGTACCCCCGGTCGCATCAAGGACCACATCCAAAACAATAAACTCAACCTCACCAAACTCAAACATGTTGTTCTGGACGAAGTGGACCAAATGTTGGACATGGGCTTTGCAGAACAAGTTGAAGAGATTTTGGGTTCATCATATAAAAAAGGTAAGTTAAATCTGAGTGCGTTTGTGAGTACACTTTGGTTTGTCTGTCATGTACAGTCTTGGAAAAAGGTTTTCTCAGAATTCTGTGCATAGCAGTTAAGAGAGTGCGTATCAGTGAGGTGCTCCTAATCACACTCACTGGATTAACTGATCATCAGCGAGCGGCACCTCAGTAAAAGCAGCCGTTTGCTGGTCGATCTTTCGGGTGCGAGTTAACACACCACAGTCTTGCCAAGAGTGGCCATCCCAGCAAATTCACCCCAAGGTTAGATTGTGCAACTCTGCAGACCTCATTTAGCATTTTAAATGTTAGAGTTTGTTAGGTGTTGTGCAGTGTGAAAGAGTGGGCAAGTGTGGCTTGTTTGGAAAGGAAAGCCTCTTCTCTGTAAGATGAACACGGCAGCACGGCTTCAGTTTGCATCTGAACAATCCAACAGTTTTTCACAGGACCGCATAGAGTTCTGCAAAAACCCTTATTCACACGACTGTACAGCAAAACAGTAATCGTTTTAGTCTTGTTGTGTATGTGAACTTAAAACGTGTGCATGCCTGTCTCCCGTCTAGACTGCGACAACAACCCACAGACGCTTTTGTTTTCGGCCACCTGCCCGCCCTGGGTGTATGAAGTGGCCAAGAAATACATGAGAACAAATTGCAAACATATTGACCTGATTGGGAAGAAAACACAGAAAGCTGCGACAACTGTGGAGGTAAGTGCGTTTGCGCGGGAGGGGGTGTGTACAGGCTGAGATGGCTGCAATTTAATGAGCATTGCAGCAGTCTTGGTTCTTTGCTTTACATTGCTCAGAGATGCTTGCATGCAGGGCCAGTTAAAGTAACAGACTGTAAAATGAGCTCACATTTCCACCAGGAAAACCCAGCAAGTTCATTTGCAGTAAAAAAAAATGACTGTATTTATCATCATCCACTTCTGTGAAGTTGTAATAAAGTACACGTTTTTGGCCTGCCACTTGGATTAATGAAAGTCCCTCTCCTCTCCTCACTCCCTGGTTTTCCCTGCCCCGGTGTGCCATTTGTCTCCGTGTGTCCTCTCACGCTGTAGCATCTGGCCATAGCGTGCCACTGGTCGCAGCGCGCGGCCGTGATAGGCGACGTGATCCAGGTGTACAGCGGCAGCCACGGCAGAACCATCATCTTCTGTGAGACAAAGAAAGAGGCCAATGAGCTTTCCATGAATGCATCCATCAAGCAGGTAGATGCATATTTGCATAATGTCTCAGTAAAAAAAAATCATGTAGAAAATTTTAGCAGTTTTAACAAACTGTTGCTTTGCATGTTGAGCGTTAATTTTCAATCATTTTGTTTGCGTGTTTTCAGAGTGCCCAGTCCCTTCATGGTGATATCCCCCAGAAACAGAGGGAGATGACACTGAAGGGATTTAGAAATGGAGCCTTTGAGGTCCTGGTTGCCACTAATGTTGCAGCCCGGGGATTAGACATCCCTGAAGTCGATTTGGTGGTCCAATGTTCTCCACCGAAGGTGAATAAAGTTGCCAGTTATCTATAATTCTTTGCTTTAAATATACCTTTGTGTTCGTGGGATTTACCAATTTTTTGTATTATGTTGATTTTATAGTTGTGTAGCCTGTGTACCGACAGCCTTAGTGGGTGTGCTTGTGTAAAGTGGCTGATGGATTAAAAATGAACTATTACGTCTCAGTGCATTGATGTTGCCTGCACTCTTTTCTTAGCACTTATTTAATATAAATTGTTGAGGTCTCAAAACTTTGTCTTATTTTTGTGTGTGTTATTCTCAGGATGTGGAGTCATACATCCATCGTTCAGGACGTACGGGCCGGGCAGGGAGGACCGGAGTCTGCATCTGCTTCTACCAGAGAAAAGAAGAGGACCAGTTGCGCTTTGTAGAAAACAAAGCTGTAGGTATCTTTTTTTTTTTAAATTCTCACTTGGGAGTAAAGATGGGCAAAGAAAAAAGCTGTGTGAAAATAAAGAAGTTAAAAATAAAAAGCAGGAAAACAACCCAACTCAGTAATATGCTCCACATGTGAGACAAAGAACCAAAGAGAAAAGTACTGAAAGGTGGAGGAGAGTGTTTAGGAGGAGCCCGAGGTGAAGGAGGTGCTATTCTGCTCAGAAAACTAGTGAAGGTCGACTATTTTTTAGAGTTGGAAATGGATTCTAAAATTGCTTTCTAATATTTTTACACAGTCTGTATGACAATGAGATCTTCCTATGTGACTGTTAAACTAAACACTTTGTATTTGGTATTATTTCAGGGCATCACATTCAGGCGAGTTGGCGTTCCCACTGCCAACGATATCATTAAGTCATCAAGCAAGGATGCTGTCAGGTAGGTAATTAAGGAGAGTGAAAGCCAAGGGCAAGCAATTATATTTTGTTGCGGGAGTATGAAACTGTCTTAATTGTTTACCATTTGAAGCCTTGCATTCAGTCAGCCACAAGGTGTGATTAATAATCAAGGGGGTATCGTTTATTACTTTGGCAGCTCAGTGGCTCCACAAAGCCTTTGCCTTAACCCTCTGCGCCCCGTAACTACCGCGGCCGGGTTCCTTACATTTCCCCGTAACAGCTGCAGTCAGCCAATTTGTTTCTACTACTGTTTTATTAATATCAACACCTGGCAATAAGTAAGATGACTTCTTGTGATCTTTAAATTAAAAGTTACTTATAATTGACACTAGCTATATTTAGGTGTTTAGGATCTCCATCAGAATTCTGTTTGGAGGGGGGGGGGTAATACAGGGTTAATAATGACACTGAAAAATATTTAGTTTAATTGTTGACCTTTACTGTGTCCAGGTTTCTGGACTCTGTTCCAGTCACAGCCATCGGGTATTTCAGAGCGTCAGCTGAGAAGCTGATTGAGGAGCGAGGAGCCGTTGATGCCCTAGCTGCCGCCCTGGCCCACATTTCTGGTGCCACAAGTCTCGAGCAGAGGTCACTGCTCAGCTCGGATGCTGTAAGTTTCTTATGCATACCTAGAATAAGAATCACTGTTATGTAACATTAGATACTGTTCACCCTCTCAAGAAGATAGATTCGTGTCTGGCCTTTGTTTTACAGCCCGTAGGCGTACACATGCCGACCGAACATGTTGCCCCCGCCGCCCACCAAGTGTAGTGCTTGTCCTTCATCTAGTTAGAAATGTGCTCTGCCTTTAGGTGATGTACAACTGTAATTCCACCTAATGTGTTGTTTCTCTTTTGTTTTTCGCAGGGTTTCACCACAATGCAGTTGGTGTGTTCCCAAGAGATGCATAATCTGGGTTACGCCTGGAGAACCATCAAAGAGCAGCTAGGGGAGGAGATTGAGAACCACATTTCCAGAATGACCTTCCTCAAAGGCAGAATGGTATGGTTATATACCAACGTAGATACGTGTGTGTGTGTGTATATATAGATGCTAGACCTTTGCGAAATAATTGGTGCAAATAAAAGAGGTTTTATGTTTATGGATGTTTGCATGTATACAGGTTTGATTTATGTGACAAAGGACTGGACTACGTTTGTAGACGTTGGGTGTTCTACTTTTCTATAAATTGTACAGTCTCACCAAAAAAAAAAAAAAAAAAAAAAAAAAATAGAACAGAAAAAAAATAAAATGAAACTAAAAAATAAAAAAAAAAAAAAAAAAAAAGAAAAATACTAGTAATAATA
>VOQJ01013732.1:38109-51524 GCA_015052665.1 Apistogramma diplotaenia | reverse complement strand
ATCGGCAGCTGGCCAACTTGGAGCCCACACCAGGTGGATTTAGTCAATTGTGTCCAAACTAAGCCTTTAGGTGACTCTTGGATTTGTCGTCCATGACGATTTACCCACAGATATGAGCAAATCTGCTCCTTCAGAGGAATGGACCTGTGTGTGTGTGTAGGTGTGTGTGTGTGTGTGTGTGTGTGTGTGTGTGTGTGTGTGTGTGTGTGTGTGCGTGCGTGTGTGTGCGCGCGCGCGCACACATAGGTCAGTGGTACCCACAGATGTGCTGAGCTAAACAGAACGAGCCAGGGGATTAGAAAGAGGGTGAAGAGGCCGAACCAAGAGCTACTTTCATATGTTGAGGGTTCATCTTATTAATATTCACCACAAGACATCTCGTCTGCTAATTTGTTTGTTATCAGTTTTTACAGGTTATCTCATACAGCAGTGAAATTATTACATCTAAGCCAGTGAGTGATTCCAGACAGATATTTCACATCTCCTCGGTGCCTTTTTATTGGTGCTGAATGAAACGCTGGAGACAGCTTCCTAATATTGAATTTGCAATGCTGATAAGGGGTCAGATGTCTTGCCAGTAGAGCTGGTAGTTATTTGGCAGTTCTTAATAAGATTGCCAATGCACAACCAAAGTGGCTTTTACATGGAGCTATGAAACATGCTGCCTTCAAAGTTCTGAATTATTGGAGTCGATCGAAGCAATGTTGGGGGTAGCAGCAGCTGTGCAGGTGTGTGTGTGTGTGTGTGTAAACAAGGGCTTTAAACCTGTGGTCAAGGATTGTGGCTAAAATGGGGGGGGTACAATATAGCCTCAAAATTATATCAGAATATTTCAAGGGAATTTGCAGTAATGATATTTCTGATGATGTAGAAAGAAACACTGAACATTTTATATTTTTTTCATCAATAATTGCAGCTTGCAAGTAGCAGGATTTAACAGGGCAAACAAAATAAATATCTGCACATCATAAAACTGAATTTGAAAAATATTTCCAAACTGTGTTGTTGAATCTTGGGTTTAGCTTTTTAACCAGCTGCTTAAAAGTACTGCTTTAGCACCATGTAACCCCACTGGTAATTCCTATTCACTGTTTGCTCTTCTTCTCATATGGAACTAACTAGTACTCCAGTCATACTGGATTGAATCATTTGTGTACTTTTGGGTTGCACATCACCAGCTGCTCATATCTCCTCTCTCACGGCCGGGTTGTACTCAACCGCGTTGGTTACACCTTCAGTGACTCTTGGATTTGTTGTCCATGGCGATGTACCCACAGATGAGAGCCAATCTGCTCCTTCAGCGGTATGGACCCGTGTGCCTGTGTGCAAAGTATTGAGCTCCCGTGAAGGTTTGACCTCTTGTGGCCGCTATTGAAGTAGCTCCCTTTTTAGACACTAAATCATCGTCAGAGGCTGACATGCTGCTCTCGCCTCAGATATGGTTAGGCTTGTGTCGTTGTTGTGCACACGAGGGAACATAAATGCATGGCATCCCTATATCCTTGATATTGTAAAATGAGACTTTTATACTGTGTAAAAATGTATACCATACTACTATGGATAATGTGCGTGATTAATGTGGTGCTTAGTCTTTGTTTTCCCCAAATTACAGTCAAAATTTCTGTTTGCAGGTTTATGAGTACTTCAGTGTAACTCTTTATCTAATTCTGCTGCTGTTTATACAGTATGTTTAGCCAACAATTATATTTGGGCATCTGGGGGTCTGGGTAGGTGGTATTGGGGCTCCTGGCTTAGAGGAACTATTTTAAGGATCAACTTTTGGGGGACACAAAGCCTTATTTTGCCATATTTTATAGAATTGCTTGCAAGAAGACAGCTTGTTTAGTGAACAATTCCCAATTCAAATTGCTTTTACTGTTTATTTTTCCAAAGCACTGAGCAAACAAAGACCTGAAAGCTCTGTTGCTCGCTTTCCAAATCAGGACAAAACCAAGTTACTCGCTGGGTCATCCAATTTGTCGCACCACATGTGGAGGTCAGTTTTTGTGGTTGCAGATTTTAATGTATAAGGCTGTTAAACAATTACCATGTTGTGGCTTTGCACAGAATCTCTGCAGGCCAATTCCCCTCACCGGTTAGAGTAGCTTTTCAGTTCTGCTCGGGCAAATTCAAAATGAGCTGCTGGAGAGCATACCAGTACTGTTTTGTAATTAACTGTCACACTGCTAAATTAATAGAGAAGAAAATAAAGTGGAAAATGCAGAAAACGACGAGCCTTTGCTGCAGTCACTCAATCATTAGTCAGACAGAAATTATATTAATCAGCTGAATTTTTAAAATATCTTCCTATAATGCTCTGTGTAACTATAGCTTTTATAAATCTTGTGGTGAGAAGTGAGATAGGTGAAGCCCAGTTCTACCTTGTAGGAGACCGGGGGAGGCAAAGGCAGAGCCAGAGGAGGTCTTAGTCCCATCAGGGGCAAAAGGCAGGCCCAGAAGACCCACCAAGGGATCCCCAGAGGGGCAGAAGCTGTGGGGAGGGGACTCAGTCACAAGGGTTAGGTGAAAGCAAGCTCCTCGAGGGAGGGGGAGCAACAGAGGAGCAGGGGAGGGGGCATTGTAGGTCAGGGCTGTTAAGCATAGGAAATCTTTCCTTAATTGGTTTCGTTAATTGCTGATAGTAAAGAACATTTCCCTTGCCTAATCCAAATCTTTGAAACAGGTTCGTCGCTAACATAAGTTTCTCGTCTTGAAAGAGGTGATGTAGGTGTGTGATTCCTTTGTATTCCCATCTTCGTTTTTTGTGAGTGTGTTTCTTTATGTCAAAGTGTGAATCTTCAAAACAAACATCTGGTTCCTGCCTTTTTGGAGCTTCCTGCACCCCTGTCTCTCTTCCATCCAAAAACAAGCCACACTGAGTTTCTGCCCCTCATGTTCTTTCTGGGATTTTCCCCACAGCTGTAATTAAAAGGGCTCTCTCTCTGACTTTCTAACTGTCCTAATAATTACACATTGGTGCAGAAGTGCCGGCGCCCTCCAGTTTGCTCCTAGACCTCTTTGATAAATTTGGCAACTGCTCCCAGAGCTGTTGCTGGGGCACCTCTAGTGACTGTGAATGACCGTGACTTGGTGGATCAGCGTGTGATAGAAAGGTTGGTGTGAGATTGCTGCCACTGTATCCCCGAGCGTTCGGCTCTCTCTGCAGAGAGATTAGGGGGTGGCTGTGTGTGATGGACCCTTCTATGCACGCTTGTCTGCAATGCAAAGGGGTTACTGCAGGTGCACTGAGGATTTTTTTTGTGTATATTCATTAACAGATCATCATTGAATTGTGCTCCAACTCCCCTCATCTGCTTTGACTCGCTCCCTCCAGTACATTAGAGTCCCATTGGCTTTGGAAGGCATAGCAGTTGTATTTAAATCCCTCTTTTTACTGCTATCCTCTGTTTGTTTAAGGGTATGTTGGGAGCATGGTTTTGTAATGCTCGCCCACTGGCATGCCTAATGATTTTTTTTTCTTCCTGTGGACACAAGCAAACATGCAAACCCTCTAGACAAAGAAAAACCCAGAGATTCTCTTTGCTCGCTTCAGGTGTTTGAGGCTGAGCTCTAATTGGACCTTGTCTTAGTCTGACCTTCATTCTTTTGACAGAGAGGGGATCAGAGAGAGACACTCCACTCCTCTACATGTCAAACTACCAGGCTCAACAGTAAAGGAGGCATGTTCAAGCAACCTTTAGCTGCCACCCAAAGCTTTTCGAAAAGGGTCATCCCTGTCTGAAGCTTTGGAGTTTATATCTAAGCACTCACCTCGGTGGGTAGCCGGCGTGCGTGCGTGCGTGCGTGTGTGTGTGTGCCTTTTCATTGTTATACGTGCATTTTGTGTTTGTCCTAGCTTCGGCTAGACAAGCACCCAAGTATTGCAAGTTGTTTCAAATAGTGAGCCAGCTCTAGGGTTCGTGATGTGATTTACCACCGAGCCATTAGCAGTCAAGCTGTGTATGCTTCAGGTGTTCTCAGAGGGAATAGGAAAAGAAATACTCCCCCACTGCACTTGCACACTGATTTTAAAAGCTCCCTTGTGATTTATTAGGAAAACATTTCTTTAGACCACCCGCAATCACTTCACTGCCTTAGAACGTATAGATGCAGAGTGTGCACACAATCGCATGCTCAGTGCTTAGAGCAATTTGGAGTGGATTTTAAGTGGCCATTGGAGATTCACAGTAAATCACTAGATTTTCTCTTCTGTGAGCTCTAAAGGTCCTGTCATCATATTGCTTAGGTAGGCGCTATAGAGAGATTTTTGTTTATGTCTATATGTCTGTCTTTGCTGTCTACTGCCACTTGGGGCACTGCAATATGTAGATTAGGCTTTACTGTGGCCACCTCTTGTTTGTGTTGGAGGCGGGCACTACTATATAAATAACAGTGACTTTACACGACAGTTGATATAAAGGACCCATTATGTTGAGATATTTTCACACTTTATGCTGTAGGTACTTTATTCAGCTCCAATAAAATCATTTCACATGTTTCAGTGAGCTGAATATATTATTTGAATGTCTGAATGCACTCTATAGGAAATACTAATTATGATAATAACAGTTTGAAAATTAACATTAACTCATGCTGAAGCTCTGATGTGAGTCATGACTGAATCATCACTTTCACCACTTTATGAGCCACCTGGATTTTCTTTGACTCTGCCAGCGGGCTCAGTCTCTATGGACGCTGTGGAGTCAAGTTATGATTTACTCAGTTTTTCATGTGTTTCTATAAATTGATTTTGCTGCCTCAGTAGAGAACGTCTTACCGACACCCACATTATTGTTTTCAATATTTTCATTTACAGATGAGAAAAGATCTTTGTTCTCACTCGCTTAAGCTTATGTGTTGCTACTTGGGTTAGCGGTAGCACGTGACAACATGTCAACACAGCAGAGCAGGAAGGGGAGGAGGCACTTTGTGTTTGCTCTTCGGTTAAGACATAAATCTAAATTATATGAAAGAAGACTTAACTTAGATTTTATTAACTATCAAAGTAGAATTTAAGAGTAGCTGTTATTACAAACTTTCACTGAAGTCCCATAATCCTTCTTTCCACATCACTAGAGAGTTGACGGATGTTAGCGCAGGCCCGTAACGAATGTGTATGCGTGTAGCATGTGTTGTTTTTACTAACAGTGCCACAAACATGTTGTGTTTCCACGTGAGGAAATCATTGATTCTTTCTTCTTCCTCCGTCGTTTTTTCCATCTCACTGAATCAAGGTCACATTTGAACTTTAGCACATTTAAGTGGCCAATCCTGCAATCACGCTTCCTGATTGAGGTGTTTATTCTTAATCAGGATCTCAGAAAGGCCAGCGTCTTCAACAGCCCATCATCACACCTCACAGCAATCACAGCATTTGTCATTTCTTGACTATTACTACAAACAGCCTTAAATGGCTGCTGTATCTCCCTGGACCACGCCGCCGCTACTGCTGCTGTTGAAGAAGCCACTCAGGATCAATAGCACTTTTTCATAACGCACAGTGAAATTAGCTGTGTAAATGAATTTTAAGATTATGATTTGACGCTTAGTGTTGTTTTTTTTTCTCCAGAATTTTGCTTTTTTTTAAAAGGTCCTGCTCTAGTTCACTCTGTGTTTCGTGTTCCCCCTGACCTGGCTGACCTTATCTTTTGGCTGAGCTCTGTTTTAAACTGCCCACCTGCGTGCCATCCGGGCAGCAGTGTATGTCCAAGCAGCTATTGCCTTTTCCTAAAGCCAGGAGCTCAGGTTGCTCATCATGTCACAGCCATGGATCCAACTGCCAGCTCCTCAGGCCCCCAGTGACATCTGCTCTTTGCATTGGCTGCCAGATAAATGAGGTGTTTGCTTTTCTTTGGCAGATCAGTACCTTTTGGAAGGTCACTGAGGGTGGCTTCGCTGGGGAAAGTGAGCTCTGTTGATATTAAAGGACCAGTAGTTACGAATGTGTTAGCCCATTTAGCACAAATCATATATGCTATAGGTTACTGCCAGCCATTTCCCAAAGGTGTCCAAGTATTTAGATGAAATTCCTTCCCTTCCCTTTATCACAGTAAGTGAATGTTTCTTGACATTAGCAGTCCATCAAGGTGAGCATTAAGACCACTTAACCTTTTTGAGTCTAACCTCCGTTGGGCCATTTGTGGAAGCTTCAGTCTGAAGGTTTAGTAGCTATTGAAAACTACAAGAATTACAGTATGAGCCTTAATCCTCTCAAGTTCGTCAAATGATTGCTCCCCCTCCCTCCCCTCACATGTTTAGCCTCTCCCGTGTGTGGCTTAATATCGCTAAGTGAAGTTTTCAAACACTATTACAAGAAAGGGAGTGAAAAGCTTCCTAGATGACTGACCATTACTTTAAGTTTCCACGAACTACTCACATTTCTCACCAGGCCTCAAGCCTCGGCTTCAGTAGCAGTTTGCTCATTTTATTAAATTATACCCACAAATACGAGCAGACTGGCATTGGCATTTTTGTGAGCATCTCAACATCAGCCTCAAAACGCCCCCATCATTTCAGGCAGACGACTTAAAGAACAGCATACAGACTCAGCCTCTTCACGAATACAAAACATTGAGCTGCAAATGTCCTATCTCTTCCTTTGACACGCCAGTGTTGCTGCCGCCACGCATTGTCACCTGCCGTTTCCGCCTGCTCCACCACCTGAGCATCCACTCGAGCTCCTTTCGGATAATTACTCGTCATTCCCCAATTTCATATGTAACATATTTTCAGTGATAAGCTTGCCGCCTAGATGCCAAACTCTAATTATGTTCTTCTGCTATAATCATTTCAAATGTGAGATGTCTGACTAGGCTATGCTTTTCCGCTTTCTTTTGCTCCTTTTCTGCAGCGAGCTGGCGTGCAGCAATGGTCTCTGGTTTCAAAACTCAAATTCAAAACTCACAGGAAATTGAAAAGAAAAAGAAAAAAAAATTTTTTTCTTCTGCTCACGGGTCAGACTGCATGAAGCCCAGCGTATCCAGCTCACCCCTTTGTCTCGAGGAATACAATAAATCTATTTTTTTGTGCACAGCACATTCTTTCTGCACAACTTTCTCAGTAGGCACATGTTTTCTAATCTTTTACTTCTCACTGTTGCATCAACCCTCCACTCATCCATTTATAGACAGCGCTGAATTTCCCTTCCCTCTTCTAATTCTTTCAAGTAAATCCTCCCATGATCATTTACTTAACATAGCTCCTACCCAGACCCCCCATCACTCCAACCAGCCTCTGCATGGAAATGTGCTTTGAATTACCGCCAAGTGTTTGTGTTTCCTTTTTCAGTAAACATTGTTTGATGAGATAAATTAGCTTTGCCATGCCTCCTTCTACAGAGCAAAGGCACGCCACAGGAACAACAGCGCAGCTGAAGAGTTTAAGTGTCACGCACTCTGCATGAAGCTTTAAATTCCTTCACGGAGATCATAGAGACCTTTGATTAGCTTTGAGTTTTCTTTTTATGTCTGATTTAGGACTCCTCTTTCTTCGGTGCGTGTTGTGGCTACTTTTTCCTCAGGTAATATTTAAATCTTTTTATTTGCTTGGGCTCTAACCTCGGTTTGCAGCCGGCTTCCACTGTGGCTCGTTTTGCAGGAGTGCCTGCTTTTATGTTCACTGTCATTAATTATACAATACCTACGTCAGGAATGAGCATAATGAGCTCACAGCCTCAGCGTGGGAACGTCTTGTTCTCTTTCTTGTTCCACACGGGAGTTATTTATCAGGGAAGAAAACAAAAAGATATTTGTCTTATGTATCTCTAATATACTGCAAATGTATACAATAAAATGATGTGGTAAAAACAGTTCCTGGAAAATCTAATTTCATTAAATTCATGAGTCGCTCTTCCCAAAATCAATTTTTTTTATTCTTTGAGGCCACATCACTGTCAAAACAGCCACTTGTGTTATCATTTGACTATATCGCATCTTTCTACTAGTTTTCAGTCTTTTTCCACTCTCTATACTTCAGGCAAGTAGTATTTTTCTCACGCCACAATATGGCACATCCCACTTCCTTGACTTCTTCTGTTGTCAGGCAATAGAGATTCATCCTGTAGCTGTCAGAATGAATCAGGGGAAATATATGTCTGAGGTAGAAAATGTCCGGTCCACATCTGGACAATCTTTTTCATATAAATATTATATTTAAAAGATAAAAAGATGTTGCTTCGCCAGTTCTACTTAGGGAGTAAAGGAAAAATCGAATGAAATTACTGCCAAAAATCTCCTGAGTCCAGGTCATCACTACAGATTCACTTAACATGCTTAGCATATTTAAGGACTAGTGGGGGGTTTTGAAACACGGTGGTTGCTTTCAAGTTATATGAGAATGCTGATTCCATTATGCTACAAATACAGCTAGTCAATTAGCTTAGCTTAGCTTAGCTTGGTGCTACCAGGTAGATGCAATCTGGCAACCCAGCGGGCAGTCTGTTGATGGACCCTAAAAACCTTAATAAAACATTATTGATTGGACAGCCCAGGCTGCAGTTACGTAGGCAGTCCTCTAAAGTATTTACCACCGTTTCACATTTTAATTAATAACCCATTGGTAGCTGCTTCAGCCACTTGCCCCAAATTTGTGCTACATCTAACTTAACTGTAATTTCACCTGCTACTAAATTTCATTCAGGATTTTCAAGCCAGTAATGCAATCAGAGCCACTTAAACATGGCTGGCCATGGACTACAAATAGAATACAAATGGACTACAGATGGAAAACTAGATCTTGCTGGTGCTCCAATAGATTGTATATAGTCACATGCAGGATATGTTTATCTCTTACGGTAGCTATAAACTATAATTCAACTTATATGGGGTTACCTAGGCAACCACGGCCTGGAATGTCCATAAGTGATGGGCAATGAGCAAATCGCATATGTGTGTGGACACCTATTAAGTATCTTTGGACAGAAGCAGAATACCTGTTCAGCCCTGTCCCCTGACAAATAAAGGTTAGGAAAAAAACCCTCGAAAGCATGCATCCAACAATAATGCCTCATACGGTGTAATTTGTATATAATTTACCTTTCCACCGCACTTATTTCATGATTACAAAATCCACCTGCTGCCCGGAGTTACTCATTTTGAGAGAAATGCATCCACCTATGAAACAGGATTTCCATTATGACATGGCTCTGATGGGATTAGTGCTGTTCAAATGTGCAAAATGCTGAATTTATCAAGAGGCAAACAACTGGGAATTATGTGAAATTAGGAATGAAATGCCAACTCTCATATAAGCCTGTACTAAATAAGACTTGGATCTTTTTTTTTTTTTCAATGGGGGTAAATAAAGATCCAGACACTGTTTGAACATTTACAGTACAAGAAAGCCAAAAAAACAAAGGTATATTTCTTAAAATGTCAAAGCCTTCCTTTCATGTATTGCACTTTCCTATTGGCATTGCACTTTCTTCTCTTCCTTCCACCTGTGCCTCTCAACAATGTAACACTTTGACTTTCTCTCTGTCAGCTGTTATATGTTGTGACACTTTCTGCTCAAGTAATTGTGTGTGAAGGAGATGGTGCTGAACTTGAACTGCTATCTGGACCATATTACCCTCACCGCAAACACAAAGATGTACCATCTTTGTTTCTTTGGAACTTTACCTTCCCCTTTGAGTTAATCTTTTCGTACAGCTGCCGTCATTCACCAGGCGGTGAGTCAGAACCACCAGCGCAGAAGTAAAAGAGAACAAGGAACAAAAAATGGAGAGAAATGTAGAAATGTTTTTTTGGAGCTTTTAAGACAACTCAGCCCAGAATCAAATATACATTTCCCCCTGGTGCCAGATTTACATTTAGATTGTTTTAGTGTGAATTTCCCAGCTTTTGAAATGGTGGAACTCCTTCTGATATGTAGTCAATCGAACTGATAGGTGACTTGTGGCGGTTTGACAACCAAATAAATAAAATATATTTAAAGAAAAAAGCAACAGTGTCAATCTACCAAAAAAGCATGTTCCTGGTTCCTCAAACAAACAGCAACATAAATATTGCTGTGTTACTTTCCTGTGTGGACTATTTCCTCTGCTTCCGAACTACAGTATACCCACTGCAGAAGAAAGGGTGACAAGAAGCTTACGCTAGTGGAAGAGTGACAAAATATAAACACGAATGGCAAACCATCCCAGCTGAGCTGTAATGCTATCGAGTTGCATGCCTCTTTTTTGCACTAAACGTATGCATGAAATTCATGCTTCCTAAACAGAGACATTAGTACTGAAAATGTAACATTTTTATGATACTTTAAACAACAAGTGGATTGAGCTCTCGCTGATAACTCCAAACTGGGTAATTCACATCAATACAGAGGAATAGAAAAATACATTATTTTTATTTTAATTGAATGAAAAAAAGAAATAATTATAGAATAACTGAAGACGTGAAGCAGCTGGTAAAGTGAAACGTGTCCCTGAGCTGCTAGTGCTGTAAGGAAGACAGGTAATGGGGGAATGAGAGGCATTCACTGCTTGAACAGTTGACTGCACCAACAAGACAGCATCCATCAGGGTTTCATGGGTGACAGCAGGTTACCAGTCATGAGCCCAGAGAGAGTAAAAGAGCTGGCCACGCTGATAAACACACACTCACAAAGCTTACCCCAATATTTACCCATCATTGCTTGTGAAATATGAAATGTGGGTTGTTTATCCTGAAGGTAATAACCAACCATGTCTGTAATTTGCCTCACTTGGTGCAGAGGGAACTATTATTTGATGCATGACTCCACCTCAGAATTGCAGATCATGTCTATAAAGTCCCACTACAGTGGTAATGCAGGAGGACAGCTGAGAGCCTGTGGCTGTGTGTGGTCGTGATGAGATGTGTAATTATCCAAAGCAGCCTGACAAAGTGCTGCAGGTGCATGAGAGATGAAAGGAAATGAGCCAGGAGAGAGGTCAAGCAAAGAGGAGAGGAGAGGAGAGTAGAAGTTATTGTAAGCTGCAAAATTTAAGGTTGATCCAGTTTTTCAAAATCACGCAACGATATATTGTTGTTTAATCTCTATTCCGGTGCCAGATCCCTGTGTGAATTCTTTACTTCTTTTCCACTTTCTTGATTCAAGGCATTTCTCATTTAGTTTTGATATGAAGTGTTCTGACAACTGCTGCGGTATTGAGAATAAATAGCAAGGCTACAGTTTGAATCAGCCGCTTTGTTTGCACTGCCAAGAGTCCAGGTGGAAGAGGTGGAGGTTAACATCACCGATCAGGGTAATTAATTGCTCCAATTTAGTCATTAAGTGTTGAGTTGGAACCGATAGCTGACACCTGCAGGGTCTCCGAGAGAGAGTCACAAAGAGAAATGAGAGGGGGAGGTGAAACAGGGGGACGGATGGTGCCGAGAAAGGGACCGGCTATATCGTTTTAAGAACCAAAAATACATTTAAAATAAATGTAAATGACACAGTCTCACAAATTGAGTGATATTACTGCAAGAAAACAGTGATGATTTGTCATGCAGCTCATTTTGGCTCCAGTTTTCTGTGTGGCCACTGAGGTAAATTCTGACAGGCCCCTGGAGTCACACCTTCACTGGGTTCTGCCAAGATACTCATCAGTGATCTCACAGAGGGGGAGGAACAGAGCAGAAAATTGGAAGGCAAGAGAGGGGGAAAAAATGTTGAAAGTTAGAAGAAACCTATGTGTACAAAAGAAAATCTAGGCAAAGAGAATAAATTGCAAAAACATAAAAAATTATAAAATAAGACTTCATTTCCTGATTGGAATCTTCATTTGAATTCAGCTTCTGGAGAAAAAAAAATCTACTTCCCAAGCAGTTCCCAGTAAAGTTACAAACATCTACAGTCACCTCACATCTCCTAATCTAAAAAAAAAAACAGGTGGCAAAGAAATTTCACAGCAACACCAGTGAAACTATTGGATAGCATTTATTTTCTATAAGCACATTTAAATGGAGAATGGTATGGATGCGCTCATTAAATTGTAAGAAAGAAAAAAGCAATAATTTCCCACAAACTCACACAATTCTTTGAGTTGCTGCGTAACATGTTTTGGTGAAGAAACGTGGAGAAAGAGCAACGGGAATTAACGAGCCCATGTTGGAATTAACCATCCAATAAGTGGGGCGTCATCCACACAAAAGGGTTCTCCCTCCCTGTCTGTTCTGTACAAGTGGGTTTTCATGTAACAAGAAAGATGAAGATGAAGAGGGAAATAAAAGTTGGTGCTAACATTAAACCTCTGCTTCTAAATCATTCCCAACTACTCTTCTCTCTCTGAGTTTGCTTGACCTTTCCTCAGCTCCTTCTTATTCCGTCCTCGCTTTCAAAATGCTCCTTTACCTGCTTCCACTGTCTTCAGCGGTGTCTGCTCTGATGCTCTGTAAACCCAGTGTTCCTTCCTGTGTTTCGGTGCTGAGTAATTACAGCACTGGCTGGGGGAGGTTACGTTTGCCACACCAGCACTCTTTTCCTCTGATATTCAAATGAGCCTTTGCGTCCTCATTTGTCATCTGTTCGATGTTGCGTGCACGCGCGCCTGCGTGCATATAGGTTTGTGTATGTTGCGTCTCATCTCTTATTTAGTGTATCCCACGGGAATGTCGGTGGGGTGAGAAATTAGAAACAGGGCTGATTAATTCCCAGCAAAAAGGAATTAAAGGGTTCTTCCCTGCCATCCTCTTTGTCGAGGCGCTAGGATTTACCTGCAGTGTGATTGAAGGTGGCTGCTCTGCGCCGCCGCCGTCATTAATAATCACCAGCCTTCAGAAAGATTCATGCTGCCATGTGCTAGTTGGTTCAAAACACTTAGCCATTACACATGACACTGAGGGCTTGATAAATGACAGGCTAATAGCTCTCCATTCCAGCACCAAAGCTGTAGAACAACAATAAGAACCATTAAGCTTTTATCAAAAAAGATTACAAGAACAGGTTACAATTCAACAAAAATGGCAGCTTGTCAGAAAGCTGAATAAAAAATGAGTGACTGTAATGGACAATTAGTACAGCTTGGTTTATTTTCTGTTTGTTTGGCTGATATTGTAATAAATTTTAAAAAAAACCTCACAGGCTGTGCATTTCTCTTTTGGGACCTGTGCATGCGGACTGAATACTGCAGGGAAAACAGAGGCGCTGTTGACTCATCAGTAGGAAGCATCTTTGTGATGGATTGGCTTTGGTTCTGTGATGCTCTCATTTATTTGTTTCACAGAGTAAAACCCTAAAAGTTCCCCCACGCCACTTGTTCTTTACATGTTCAGGGCAAAATATAATAGATGTGATCAAATTTACTGGCTGCTAACAGTGTAAAGCAGGTCAATTCGCTTTCAATAAAGAAAAATCACTTTATTACTTTAGATTCAGGCTGGAGCACCTTAGGTTTTTTTTGGGGGGGGGGGGGCTTTGCTTTTTGCTTTTTGTGTTGACGGGAGTTTAATAAC
>VOQJ01013732.1:0-17851 GCA_015052665.1 Apistogramma diplotaenia | reverse complement strand
CAGCTGCACTGCAGTGAAACAGATCAGTGATCAAACATGATGGAAAAATGAGGAAACCAGCCCCTTCATTTAATTTACATTATACAGTACATGGCATCAGTTTTGCTCTTTGAAGAGGCCACCCACAACACACAGTTAAAGTGTGTGTGTGTGTGCGTGTGTGCGCGCCTGCCCTGATCAGAAACTCCGTCCCGCCTTTTTTTGCATTTGTGGCACCTCTGTTGCCATGGTTATCGTTTCTTGGTTTGGTCGGGGCGGCATCAGCCTCAGCTTTTTTTCTCATGCTCTTCCTAAACGATAGCGTGTCAGTGCTTAAGAGCAGCCGCCGCCGTTTTCATGTTATTCTCGCCGTGGCCCTTATTCTCTCCATTTGTCTTTGTGCATCATCCAAGGTCTTTTTCAAAGGGTGCATTTCTTCACATCCTGCAAAGAAAACCCCCAAACAATAAAGATAGTAAACGATACGCTCTCACAAAAGCAAGACTAACCTCCACTTACCACCACTGTCCTTGAAATATTTAATCCACACAGAAGGCAAAATTTGTACAGCTTCTACTTGTTCTGAAAAGTTTGACTCTACTCTTTGTTTAAAATTCCCTCTGTTTTATAGTGTAAACACAGCAAAAAACTTCCTCATGGTAGAATATACATAAATGTATTTTTTAAAGTAATTTTAGGGGCTTTCTTAGGAAAGATTTTTAACTGGAACTATAACTATAAACAAGGGTTTTGAGAAAACTCGATAGGTCAGTCAGTTTTTTCACTTTGCTTTAACGTTGAGTACCTGTTGATTGTTATTTTACATACAAAGTATATGGTTAATAAATTATATGTGATTTGAATAAATACTTGAGTAAAAAGTGCAATAGAATTTTTATTTGGAAATCAACATATGCATATCTGAGGTCATTAAATTCAGGACAACCTTATTGAAATTATTTATAAATTATTCACCTATTGCGACAAATAAATTGAAAGCTCCTCTTGTGAACTGTCCTTGTATGTTTAAGCACCTCCATCACGTCCCAGGTGAAAGCCAAGTCTGAAAATGAACCAAGCCTGCTGCAGTGCAGTTGTATTTGTCGTATCAGCTGTCATTTCTTAACACAGTGATCAACAAATAGCGGCACGACTCTGTCAGACAGCTCGTCTGTCATGATTTATGACCTACACACATTTCTGCACCAACACCATCTTACACAAACATATAATCAGCTGGCACGCAGGCAGCAGGAGTGGAGTGGCGTGGCGACGACTGCAGAGGATACACTCGATCAGTCCCGGGAGCTCTTGACTGGCAGGTTGGCAGCTGCTATGTGGGTAAATTGAAGACAAAGCAGCCTTTATCTTTGGAAAACCCATTGCACGCCCCTTGGAAAGAAAGAAAAGGAGAAAGAATAAGAAAGAGAAGGAGAGAACAAGGAATGATGTTCTCAATTGTGTTCCTATTACAGTGAAAATGCCATTACCGCCCACCCTGTGTCTGTGTGCAGCTCTGTGCCAGCCACATAAAGGCTCTCCGACTGTGTTTAATAATTCGAGAGCACCTCTAATGGAAAGACAGATGGGCCAATGGTGACGATCACGCAGATGCCACTGTGAACCAGCAGAGAGAAAATGGGAAAATCTAAGCTCTGTCTCTAAGCTGCAGGACGTGGAGCTTCCAGGAAGCGTTGCAGGACGTGTCCTGTTACGCGTTGCCCTTCTCGTACTCGTACAGACAAAGACACAAGATGAGGTCAGTGAAAGATCACCTGTTAACATTTAGAGGAGTCCTCCACAGCACCTTGGACTTTGCGATCCAACGTTTCCAACGGAGAAGTTTTATTGAGCACTCGTGCCCTTTTTCAGCACTTTTGTATTGACATTCAGGATTTCTTCCCCTTTTTATCACCTCACAGCCAGATGAGCCTTGTTTAGAAAAAGAGTGACAGAGAAATATGAAACAAGGATAGATAACCAAACAAAAGAGCCTTGTGTGGGTTATGCTTGTGACAACATTTCCATCTAAATGCAGATTTCAGATAGAGGTGGCACTGGCGCCCTTGCTTGTTTACATTCATTACCATGGAGGAAGAGAGCAATGTTGTTGTTTCTATTTTTCCCCGCCAAAATCCCCCCCCCCCCTCTTCAAGATGTAATTTATGCTTTTGTGAAGAAGTGAATCAGCAACTGATTTTATTTAATTTATTTTTGCCATTTGCAGCACTGGCTCTGAAACAAAGATAAACATTTGTCCAAATAAAGTGGACGGAAAGAGTGAGAGGGGGAGGGAGAATGTCAATGAGATTTTGATTGTAAAGCTTGGTTGGCTCCATTTAAAGCGCTGTATCGCCATTGGCAACATAAGTCAGCAGTGTTACCCAAATGGTGTTCATGCAGGTGGAACTTGGCAAGAAAACGGCGAGGCAATTAAAAGAATAAATTTGCCTATTTTTACTCCATGCAAGCTTTAGGCAAGGTGCTTTAGAAGTTGTAGGCCGATCGTCTTCTGGGACCGCGTTTCACTTTATTTGTGTGTGTTTGGGAATGTGTGCTGGCTGGAGGGGCACCTCCGTGAGTGTGTGACAATCAAAGATGAGTGCCACATCCTCGAGGGGGATAAAGCATAAAGCGCGACAGCAGGGAATGGAATCTGATAGCCTCTTCTGAAAGATGTGTTCTTTAAGTGAGCCTCTGTTTGTGCTCGTGTGTGTGTGTGTGAGCATGAATGTGTCACTATGTCAATCTTTACACACCTCCTGCTGAATCATAACAGTACATGTCTACTTTTTCCATCATATCCTCTTGACTCCCTTTCCACATCACATCACTTCAATTTTGCTGTTACACATACCCCCAGCTTTTTTTTTCCATTTCCATCCTTTGTTTGTGTAGTTCCCTTTTCTTACCTCCTTGATCCTGCATTGTGTTCTGGTTGAGGCAGTTGTTCTTATTTATCTTTTAAATCACATCTGCCATTTCTTCTGTCAATGTAAAAATACATTGGTGCTGCTATCAAGCAAGACAAAATTCAGAGCTGAATAAATTTCCTGCACATCTGTTCCCATCACGCCAGTGTGCTAAAGTATGTTTTTGTTTAGTTATTTTTTAAAAAATGAATAATTTGTTGTAAAATTATAGACATCTTTATATACAGGGAATTTTAGCAAGGGACACTTGGTAACCTTGATACTCTGATGAACTTAAGTTTTCCATTGAACCAGCTTTCAGATGAGTAAATCAACTTTCAGCAAAGTTCAACTGTAATAAAACTATTGCTTATTAGGCAGCAATAATGGGAGTCGGGATTAGGTGAAAGTTCCTGAAGTCATTTCCATGATTCCTAACAAAACAAGGAGCTTTCTAAGTGTCAAATCCTGGCTTGACTAAAGTTTCTACAAGGGCAGCATGTGGTACTTGTATGGGGAGACAAACAAAGCCAAGTGCCTACATGAGTGGAAGACTGTAAATAATGAGTCATTATAAATCTGAGCCTGAGGATGTGCAGCAGATTAGGATGGTTAAGGATAGAGATGGAAATGGACAAACTAATGAAGAGAGGGTCTTGAGAAGATGGGAGGATTAATGGAAGGAGTACTTTGAGGAGCTTGTGAATGAAGAAAGTGAGACAGAGAGGAGGGCAGATGTAATGGTAGCAGCAATAGTAAGGAGGCAGATATTAAGAGTCTGAAGAGTGGGAAGGACGTTGTCCACATGACCTGTGGAGGTATGCCGATCTCAAGGAGAGAAGGTAGTGGATGTTTTGAGCAGATTGTTGAACCTAATCTTGGGGCGTGAGTGCACTGATACCAGTATTCAAGAATAAAGGTTATGTGTAGAGCTTTAATATCCAGGGGATAAAGCTAATGAGCCATACCACAAGTTGTGACAAGGAGTTGTTGAAGTTAAGTTAAGGAGAGAGGGATAATCAATGGCTTCATGCCGAAAAAGAGCACAGCAGATACGATGTTTGCTTTGAGAGTGTTGATGGCAAAGTACAGAGAAGGTCAGGAGTTGCACTGTCTTTGAGAAAGAATATGATAGGGTGACAAAATGAGAATTGTGGTGCTGCATGGGGAAGTCAGGAGTGGCAGAGAAGTGTGTGAGGGTGGTGCAGGGCATGTATGAGGACAGAGATTTATGGCGAAGTGTGCAGTAGAGTGACAGACAGGTTCAAGGTGGGGGTGGAAATACATCAGGGATCAGCTCTGAGCCCCTTCTTGTTTGGAATGGTGATGGACAGGTTGACAGACGAGGTCAGACAGGAGTCAGCGTGGACTTTGATGTTTGCAGACGACACTGTGATCTGTAGTGAGAGTAGGGGGTAGGTGAAAGAGAGCCTGGAGAGGTGGAGATACGCTCTGGAAAGAAGAGGAATGAAAGTCAGCAGAAGTAAGACAGATACAAGGAGCAGAGGTGGTGAAGGTAGAGGAGTTCAAATAGCTGGGGTCAACTATCTACACACAATGAACAGTGCACAAACGAGAGTTTGTGCACTGTTCATGGCAACAAAGTTTAGAAGATGGTATTTAGAACTGCTGTAGTGTATGGTTTATAGATGGTGGCACTCATAAAAAGACACGTGGCAGATTGAAGATGTTACATTTTACATTCGAAATGACCAGGATGGCGAAGATTATAAACGAGTGAATCAGAGGGACGGCTTGGGTTGAGATCCTTTGGACATGTGCAGAGGAGAGATAGGGGATATACGGGACAAAGGGTGGTGAATATGGAGCTGCCAGGCTGGAGGAAAATAGAAAGACCACTGATAAGATTCATGTAGTAGTGAATGTAGTGAAGGAAATATGTGGAGGGTTGGTGTGAAAGAGGTGAATGCTAGGGATAAGGTGAGAGGGAGGCAGATGATGTGCTGTGGTGACCCCTAAAGAGAGCAGCCAAAAGAAGAAGAGGAAGATTATCCTAGCTGGAGATTTGTGGTAGTACCAGAATGGTGTATGTTAAGAGATGACAGCCTCCTCTGCTTTGCTTATTTATCCCACACCTCCCCTCCTGTCTCTTATCTTTCTGTTTTCGAAGGCTTCATGCATTTTGTTTCACAGGTCACCTCACTCGATGGGCTGAACGCCTCCTGAGTGCAAAGCGAGAGGCCTTTTCTGAGCGCAAATCCTGCTCGATGCTGCCACGCAATGCAACACGGATCTGTTGGTGAGGGAGTTAAACAAGTAGCATTTGTCTAAGACGATGTCACTGGGAGAAGCAGAGAAGTGGGTATTAATGTGTGTTTATGCATCTGCAGGGAGGTGAGAATGTGATGGGAGGGCTGATGTTAAGCTATCAGGGAAGAGGCACTCATCCTCTTAGGTTGAGCAACTGCAACAGGATAAGGGCTCCAGGAATGAGCAATGACAGCTAATCACACATTTTTATGTGTGTCACAGGCACATTAACTATCCAGTAAGTAATGAAAAGTGGTAGAATGCTTTGTGTGTATGTGTGTGAGTAGGTGTGTGTTCATGTGTCTGAGCGGAGGGTGTGCACTTGATGTTCCATGAATAGTAAATAAGAGATGAAAATTTTTCATGTGAGTACATTCTCTGCACACGCACGCGCACACACAAAATATTCCCCTGTTGGCAGTATTCATTGGCTATCAAAGATGAGACAACTGATTCAAAGTTGAATGAAAATTGTGGAGTTAGTGATTTTTTTCCAGAATGGCTGGGGAAGATCAAAAACTGAAAATTAAACAAAAACCCATGTCTCCGTACACAGACAGAATAAAAACATAGATTTCCAGATGAAAAAATAAGGAATGAGTGGAAATGTTCATCTGAAAGCTGGCAGGTGGTCATACTGTGGAGGATGAGGAGGGAAGAGAGAATGGCAGGAGATGGGGAGAAAAATTACAGAGGCGGGAGAAGGACAGAGGGGTTGAGCAGCTCGCAGCAGTGTGCCCGCGATCACTGGAAAAAGCACCGTTCCAGAAATGTGCCATCTAATTACAGACAGGACAGGCTGCCCTCATAGCATGTAGCGCTTTAACATGGTTTCAGTCAAATAGGAATGGAGCAAGACAGCGGAAGCTGGTACTAATAAAAGGAATTTAGTAGGCTCACTTTCTACATTTCGCTGCACGTTTTCACAATCCTTGGCTGTATCCAGTTTTTTATTTGTTTTTCATCTTTTCTTCTCTTTTGTCAGTCATTCGTAGCACCAGTTTTACCTGGTTGATGTACATCTTCTCTGCAGGTGAAATTATATTTGGAATTATTTTCTGTCTCACTGACAGCCTTTAAAAGATGTGTTATTAATAAGGGAACTTTCTATGATCCCTGATTTATTCCCAGTTTTTGAAGAGTTTTAGAAGTCTTGATTTATTATTTATTTTAAGAGGTTTTCTGTTTTTTTTTTGACATGGAAGGCTGTGGCAGGCAGGATAATGACCCCAAAAGCAGGACACGCTGGACACAGGCTAAACTTAAATAATGCAGCTTTATTGCGGAAGCTGCACTCGGGCTTTAAGCACAAAAACGTAGAGACACACAGAGGGGATAACCAAGACGAGGACACGACGACGAGCAGACACAGACTGCAGACTTAAATAGACAGGGTAATGAGAGGATCAGGAACAACAGCGAAAACAGGTGATCACAATCACACAAACAAGACGGAAGCAAAACTGAAAACACTCCACACAGACCAGGGAACTACCAAAGTAAAACAGGAAGTAAAGAACAGACTTGACACCACAGAGGACTGACACTTAGAGGAAAACTAAGCACTGATAAAGATGCAGGGGAAACAGACACGGGACAGAGACACATGGGAGAAAGAACAAACGAAAACAAAAACACATGGCAGGCCCACAGCCCAGGACCAGGGCAGTTTTGGTCTTAGGGTTCTTAGCTTTTTGTTCTTAGGGGTTGATTTTTAATTATTTCTGAGCATTATAATTCTTATGTTTTAATTGCAGTGACTGCATTTATGGAGTCTATCCACTTTCTGCTTTCCTCAACATTCACATGATCATACTCTGGATATATATATATCTGTCACTTTGCTGCTCTCACCTTTGTCTCAGCTTCTAAGTAAGTAAATAAATGTATTTTTATAGCACCTTCCTACATAAAAATCACAAAGCGCATCACAACAGTCAAAGACAAATTGGTAACACAAAGAAAAACGCACACACAAACTAGTAGTTAAAAGATGCAGTAGAGTCCACAGATCTCAGGTGTAATGGTAGTGCGTGCCAAAGTTTATTTTTTAGCTAAGAACGAGGAATCACCAACAGATTTTGGTCAGAAAACCTCGCTAATGTATGCAGGCACTTGACCATGCAAAGCTCTGAAAGTGATCAACAAGATCTTAAGCTGAAGTCTGAACTTCATGGGGAGCCAGTGTCAAAACAGCTGTCACATGAGACCACATCTGCCTTTTGAACCAACTGCAGGTGATCCAAAGATGACTTAGTGAATGGAATGTACAGCAAATTACAGTCATTCTCTTTCAAAGGTTTTTATTGAGAAGCAGACAGAATAGCAAAAATACAGCAATCTTTGGTTTATGCAATGCTTCCTTATTTATAGATGAACAGCGGAAGGTGTGCACAAAAAAATTGGAACGAGTAAATAAATACATTTATTGAATCGAAAAAGCAGCAGCTCCCAGCCCCACCCAGCCCGTCCCACCCACCCAGCTACTCAGATTGTCCTGCCTCTTGTTTCAGGAAGGAAATAATTGGCTGCCATGTTTTTTTGAACTCTTCCAACCTAGCACTAAGAGAATAACAAATACTTTCAAGATGTAATCATCAGTTAACAATGCTTTGAAAGTAGGTATCTCTCTTTCTTTCCATTGGAGGAGGACAAGTTTTTTCCCACAAAGGAGGCCATGGGCTTGAAGGCAGCGCTGCCTATTCTGTAGGTTCCCAGTGTTCCCTGATGTCCCTAGTGTGATCAGAAGTGGATCTGGTCTGGTCAGACGTCTTCTAGCTTGGGGCACAGCGTATAACTGTGAAGTAGATTTGACTCTGTTTGGTTCCATTTTTCACAGGTGGATGATATTTCTGGGAATTTTCGATGCAATTTTACTCTTGAGTAGTGCAGCCTATGCAGAATTTTAAACTGGATCGGGCAGTGTCTAGCATTCAGGAAGCAAGTGTTGATATATCTCAGACCTTCCTTCCAGATATCCTCTGCTATCCCCATGCCTAATTCTTTTTCCCCGCTTCCTTTTATGCATTCCCTGTTCATCTGGTTTAACTCCTGAAATGAATTGTATATAGCTGAAACTGTATTCCTCCCCATTATACATTATCCGAGACTAGCTTATCGGGGGGGACATTTTCAAAGTTGTCCAGATGCCAAAATGCCTGACCTGAAGATATCTAACAAAAAAATCCCCATATTTGTTTTGCAGTTGTTGAAATGATGCAAATGAACCACTAACATACAAATCACCCAGCCTGTGCAACCCAAGTTCTTTCCATCTATCAAAGCCTCCATTCATGATAAAGGGGTGAATGAGAGATTTGCTGATATTGGGAGTGTAAAGGATAGCCTCAGGTTTGAGTTGTTTTGATATTTGTCTCCATATTTGAATAGTGCTGTGTTTAACTGGGTTGTAACTACAGTATGTTTTTAAGGTGAATGGGAGACATCACAATAGCATCGATCGAATAGGGAAAACAATCTTCTCTCTCCAAATCGAACCAGCTGGCAAGCACAGCTGTCTCATCCAGCCAGTATGAAATGCACTGGATATTTGCCGCCCAATGGTATCTGACAAAATCTGGGAGAGCTAGCTCACCATTTATTTTGCTCTTGCACAGATGCCCCTAATTCTTTATGCTTTGTAATTCCCAATAAATGAAAGAATTATAGAAACAAAAATCTTAAAGTAGGTTTTGCTGAGGAAGATGGGTAAGTTTTGAAAAGTCTACAATAGCTGAGGGAGACAAACCTTCTTGACTTCATTCATTCTACCTACATAGTTAGCCTGTTTTACATGATGTGCTGGGTTGCCAGTTGGGCTTTTTTGGGCTTGTTTTCATAGACCTGGTTGCTTGTTCTGTCGCGAGATCTGACAACACTGTCCAGAGTGCTTCGCTGCGTTTCGTGACACTTTCAATAGGATGATCCATGCTAGCAGGACCGGATAATTTTAGGCCAACTGCTAACATGAGAATGCTGATGCTTTTTAACATAAAACCTAAAGCTCAGCTGAGGTGATGGAAATATCACTGTAATTTATTATGGTGGTCACAGTGGCAGAAAGCTAACCAGGGTATTCTTTTCCTAACAACTAACAAAACATCTGTATTTTCCTGTTCCTCCTGGGAAGTGACACTCCCAGGTCAGACTCCCTCCAAGGGAGGATGCCCTGGAGGAATCTTGATTAGAGGGCTGCACCATATCATGCGGCTTCTTTTGAAACAAGGGATTGGTGGCTCTAAGGCTGTTCAAAGCCAGCATACGGAGGAAATTAATGGATCTGAGATCTCATTCTTTTAGTCGCTACCCAAAGCTCATGACCATAAGTAATAAATCAAAGGCTTTGCTTTTCTGTTCAGCTCTTTTTTCACCATAGCAGTAAACCACACCACCCTCATTACCGTGGCACTGTATTTACACACCTGTCCATCTCACACTCAGTCCTCCAGTCAGTCAAAACCCAAATCGTACATGACCTCAGATTTGGAGGGAACAACTATCTTCAATTAGAAAAACAATCAACAAACAAACAAACCTACTGGAGCCATGGTGCTCAGCCAGGCACAGACGAAAGAAACGTCATTAATCCAGCCATCAGTTTCTGTGTAAACAGAATTGCGTGCTAAAAATGAATGGTGCGTTTCTTGGCTTTGGGGCAAATTAGATAAGACAGCAGCATTTGTGTCAGTGTTTTTAGAAATGAGAAGAAAGTAGTGACTGATAAGGGAGCTATAAAAACGTCAGATCAAGGTAAAGACCGTGCAGGTAAACTTCATTCATACACAATGCAAAATAGATACAAAGGAGTCGATAAAGCTCAGCAGTGATAAGCTGCATTACTGTTTGCAAGTTGTTTCCTTCTACAATGTAAATGAGCCACCTCTGTCTTTTCAGTGAAGGTGACACAGGATTAGAGCATAAAAATATATGACGTGTATTAAAAAGATTCGACCTTTGTGAAATGGGTTTTACACTGGCTGATAAAAACAAATACCAGTAACAGCTCAGCACAATAACTTTCCTTAAAATCATAGTTTTCCTTCCCTGTATTTAGGATAGCATATTATTATCTTCATGGTGCTGATGTTGGTGCCGTAAACTGCAAAGTTGTGTGTAATATTGATCCTATAAGTCATATCCATGTTTGATGTATGGTTCATGAATGAACTTTTGAAATCTTTTATATATATGCCTCCCAGTGTTAGACATCAAGCTAATAGTCTGTTGGATCAATGATGGATAATCAATAATCAGAGAGACACAATGAGCTTGTGTTTTTTTTCCCTTCTGCTCCATTAGAAGAAAAAGGATCTGATGAGCCACAGGAACTTAGAAGAAAAGACATGCTTGCCTCTGAAAGAAGCAATTAAGAAAAACCTTTTCAATGTAATGAAAAATAACATTCTGTCACTTTATATACAAATTAACATTGATTCATTCCTCCTCTCGTCTCCTCAGGCTTAACCAACGCCGACACAGTGGTGAATATGCGGAAGGTTACCCATCAGACCATAAGTGAGGAGCTTTCGAAAACGGTTCTCCTCCCTTGCCTCTTCACCCTCCGCCCCAGTGCCGGTTCATTCCATGAGCCCCCCAGGATCAAATGGACTAAGGTTTGGGGCCAAAGAGGCTCTGACGGCTTGCAGAAGGAACAGTCAGTCCTGGTCGCCAAAGATAACGTGGTCAAGGTACAATAAGCACAAAGGCATACCACTGGTAAATGTGTATTTCCCTCAGGCATTACCACTATTATTTTTTTTTTCTCTGTCCACCCCTCAGGTGAAGAAGGCCTTCCAGGGTCGTGTAACACTGCCTGGTTATAATAAGAACCGCTACAATGCTAGTCTCGCTCTGACTGGGCTACGTTCTAGTGACTCTGGTCTGTATCGCTGTGAGGTTGTGGTGGGCATTAATGACGAGCAGGACACTGTTCCCCTTGAGGTCACAGGTGAATAAAATGTATACTTTTCTTTCACATAATCATTTCAAATTTAAGGTAAAGCTTTAAATATTTCACCCAATACAATAAAAATTAAATATAATAAAAACATGTCAACTCAAGAACCTGGAAATATAATTTTTGGTACTCACACTAGCATCCCTAGCTAGCCATTACAACCGGTTCCAAAGTCTACATTTATGATTTCATTTCATAACTGATATTTCATGTGTCACTATCTGAAGTCGGGTTGCAGTGGGAGCAAGCTAAGTAGGCTATTCCAGACATCCTTCTCCCCAGCCACATTCTGAGAGATAACAAGGCCTTCATAGTCCAGACAAAGTATGCAATCTCTCCAGTGGGTTCTGGGTCTGCCATCAGGTCTCCTTGCAGTTGGAAATGCCTGGAAAACCTTCAAATGGAGGCAGTGAGAAGGCATCCTAACCAGATGCCTGAACCACCTCAATTGGCTCCTTTCAGCATCCAGGAACAGTGGCTCATTGGGGTCAGATGCAATGTGAACTGGTTGGGAGGCAAAGACAGGGGCCTGGGCGTGTGGAACCTTTTAAACAGTCATTGGTCTGGACACATTCCAAATACGTACATGCAGAGGCTAAAATAAATGGATAAACATATTTTAAAAGCAAAATACCAAAAATTTGATAGACATGCATGTTACATGAACTGTGCTACACACCATATTTTTGTTATATCCTTAGCTAGTTTGAAACATCTGTCCCTTAGTTGGGATGTTAAACCACAAACAGAGAAAACTCAAAAACATAACAATCTGTACGGTAAATTCACACAACATAAAAAAAACATAAAAGACAACAGAGACAATATAGCACAGAGAACAGACTGCAGTATAATAAAATACAGCAAAACAAGAAGCAGTATATTATTCATGACTGCATGACTGATTATGTTTTTAAAACTAAACTGCTTCAATTTAACTTTAAAATGATCCTATTCGCGGTCCAGTTTTTAAATTATTTTAAATCTTACACTCCATTATTCAGCAATGTGCACACTATCTCTGCAACTGATTGCAGTCCATGTGATACAAATAAAAAGTTGCAATTCCATGCAATAGAAAAAAACACATCTCAAGTTTCCCTGGTTAGATGAAACATCACTAGGAATAGAGAAAAAGAATTACCAGTAAAAAAAAATCACAAGTTGAATTAATTAAAACATTCAAAAACAGAAACAGCATATTTGGAACAATGTTTGTTAATTATTTGGGTGGTTATTATACAGTTATACCAACTGCCTCTTCCGATCTGTACATATAACAGAGTTAGGACCCGTCTATGAGATGAATTATTAACGCTGACTATTTTCCATGTTGTTGTAAGTAAAAAAGACACCAAACAGAAAGTATCCTCATTAAAAACAGTTTAATTCTATTCAGTGTATGATGATGTAAGTAAGTCACCGCTGCACTGGTTGTGTGTAGCTCCATTGTAGCTCTCAAGGTCTGCCACTATGAATAATAATGACCCTGTTTCCGTGTCAGGCTAGTACAATCATTACAGCAAGGGTTGTTTACTGTTTTTGTAGAATATATGATGATAGGGAAAAGGTGAAGGAACTCTAACACATTAAACATCATTGACCCGGGCCATTCAGGTGCTGTTCATGCACTGAAAGCCTAATGAAAGCAATAAGGTAGGAACCCAGCAGTGCACTGTTGTCAAATAGCGTTGCACTGAGAGTTCAGTATGGCTCTAGATGGCTTAACTAAATAGGCAAACCATTTGCTCTGTCCAGGAAACCGGCATTTGTGGAATTACCAGGCTACCTGGCGGTATCTCACTGTAGTAGGACCATAATTACTGTGTCAGGATAACTGCAAAGCTATCATAGATTTTTGTCAGGTCACTCACTATTTTGAATAATAAGCTATTATCATAACGACTACAGGGAATAGCATGATACATTAGCCATTGTACACCATGCCACCGCTTGCCTCAAAGCCACGATGTTGTTAACATAACTAACAGCAGCTTTAAAAGTCCAGTGGTCATTTGGCTCCATTTTCACTCTTAGTAATACAGACAGACTGCACTCAATTTCTGCACATGGTTCAGATTTGAATATGTGTAAGCATATAAATGTCTATGAGGAAACTTGCCTGTGCCTGTTTGTAAAGACGGCTATGTGGAATGTGGAATTTCAGTACTTCAGCGGGGATGCCATCTGGTTTTGTCAAATAACAGGTACACCTAATAGGTGCTCAAAGAACATTACATTCAGTAAAAGAGACCCCTGTCACTATGCAAGGGAGTTGCCGTGCCGTCCCACTCATGGCCAGTTGATTAATACGCCATGAAAACCATTCCTTCACAGAGAAGCCAATTACATAGCTGGTGAGGAGTAGCCTTCTCCAGGGCTTAGTCTTAATTGGAAGTCACGGTACATGGCAGACCACAGCCGTCTTCACACTAATTCTACCAACTGCTCAACATGTTAATTAGCAGGTATTGATGCTGCTCAGCTGTATCAATATCATATTAATCCACACTGCTCTTCTTATAGAGTCATTTGTGTGTTCCTTGATGTCCTTCCTCTTATGCCATTTGTTTTTAATTTCTCCCTCACTGCCTCTGCCGTTCTTCCTCCTTGTTTCGTCTCCATCGTTTTCCTTTCTCCTGGCACATATTGACCAGCCAATTGGCTGTGTCTCACCAACTACAACGCAGTGCTATTGATTGTGTTTGTCAGACTTTCTCTGTGGTGACATGTGGCAGCTCACTAGTGTAAGAACAGTGGATAGTATATCTGCGCTGGCAATTGTTTGTGCAATCTCTGAATGGAAGGAGACAGATCACAATGAGCCTCGGATCTTGGATCACCTTGGCTCTTCCTTGATATAAACTGTTTCTCATGCCACAAATGACAAATTAAAGACATGATACTCTAATTCAAAATATATATTTTGAAATAGGTCTTTATTCAAGAGCTACATTTTGAGTTTCTATTTCTTGATGTGCAAAAATTGATAACCACTAAGAAATGTTTTGTTATGCATCACTGAAACATCTTTCTCTTAGTCAAACTTGTAAACTAGGGAAAAACCTTACATTAAAGATAGATAACTCACACACAAGCTTTATCGTCATTACATGTCGTCACATATAACAAACATTGCATTCCAGAACACCCATCCATGAGAATACAAACAACAAAACAAAACAGGGAAGACAGGTGTCTGTGGTCATGCAGCCGATGCCAGCGTTTTTAGCAGAAACAAGCAAACAAAAGGAAGGGTAGGTTCAAAAAACTTCATCTCATGCTGTGTTCAGTAGGAGCACCCCACGAGGTTCCAGACAAAACACCTTAGCGAAGCAAAAAAGCACATTCAAAGATAGCAATGCTGATAATGACGGCCTTCATCAATGGCCTCGGTTCACCAGATCCCAGTTTACACAAGTCACAGAAGGGGGGGGCATCTATTTACATATCATCACAGAGAGATATAATACCAGCCCAAGGCCGGCTATGGGAGCCAGATTCCAGACAACACAGTTGTTTTGGAAACAGACTGTCTTACAGTTCACCGGGACAATCTAAATAAGTCCAATTGACCAAATTGCTCGTTACTGTCAGATTCTCTTCATTTGCTGGTAAATCAGGTATCCTCCAAGCCCAATCAGAAGAGATCCCATTACCCAAAAGCCAAATATGTATGCGTCTTCCATGTCCTCGACCGACAAGGCAGTAAAACACAAGTGTCTCCACACCCCCCACGACTCGGAGATGTGTCCGCCCGGGTCTGTTCCACTAGGACAGGCCCTCAGTCGCGTTGAAAGCCCAGTCCGACAAATCCATAGTATAGTATATATTTTCAATGCTCTTAAAATTTCAGATAAAGCAAAATAAAAGTACAAACTACGTATCAATTGTAAGTGTCTCTGCAGTAACCAAAGGACTCACACACACGCTCATTCACATACTCATTCTGCAACACCATATCGCAGTGCTTTAAAATAAAATGAAATGCTGCAGTGCATAGAAACACATTTAAATTGTATACAGCTTTATTAAAAAAACATTTTGTCAGCTGTTGTTTTACATGACTCACTTATGAAATTTATCAAAAGCAGTAAATAAACGTTTAGTTATTTAAGCATTTAAAACAATTTATTCATTTTAAACGTATTTATTCAGGATCTACATAGTCTTTTATAGACTGGGCTACACAGATATCCAAGATCTCAAATATGAAGAGTTGGACACCACCGAGCTCTGACATGATTAACATCAGATCATTAACAAGACTGGCTACGGATACTTAATAAAGAATGGCATAAACATCAGCCACCTCTTCGTGATGGGAAGCTGCATGCCAGGAGTGAACGAGTCATCATTTCAATGATTCACACCACTAGGATATACAGCCATGGCATTGGAATGACATTCAGACTGGAGAAGTGTAGTCGGATGGTAACCAAGAGAGGGAAGGTAGTCGTCCTGCCAACCCCCTTTGAAGCCACGCCCCTAACTTGTAGCTTTCCTACAAGTTAGCTACCCCCAAGGATAGTTGAGCGTGACAAAGCTAACACCCTGTGGGACTTCCAGATACAGACGGACAAACTTGTGAGGTGGATAGCCGTAGTGGTAGACAATGACAGTAACATCCAGAAGAAGGAAAACGAGAAGCTTGATAAATACCAAGGGCTGAGAGAAGAGCTGGAGAGAATGTGGAAGGTAAAGGTAACAGTGGGTTCACAGCGGTTCCTGTGGAAATCGGAACACTCGAGGCAGTGACCCCCTAACTGGGAGAATGGCTCCAGCAGATCCAGATTCTCTGTCCAGAAGAGTGCAGCCCAAGAACAACTAAGATACTGTGCAGGAAAAAGCTTTAACTGGCCCCTATACAGTCCAGACCTTTGTGTTGAAGGTGATATATAAATATTACCTGGCTCAATACACTGTAGTAGTTACTGTTGCAGTAAGAAAAGTTCTCCTTTGGGAATGGCACTAAGTGTTTAGTTGCTGACAGACATGAGAGTGGCAGGAAAGCAACTTACACTATCCAAACAGGTCGTAGCTCTATATGTTTTAAAAGAAAAAGGGAGTTTTTGTACTGAAGTACAATAATAATAATTATACTGCATACATTTTAATACACTAAAGAGCAGTGTATTATACAATACTATCTACATTAATTCAAGAGTCAAGAAAAGAAATAGCAAATCCTGATTAGTGCAAGAATGAGGGTATCATATTTCTGCTCTTCCCTCTGGAGACCATGTAGGGATGAGCAAAGATACATCAGGGTAAAAATAGATGAGATAAAGTATTGTGCATTCCCTGTAGAAAGGGACTGGGTTTCCCATACTGAAAGGAAACCCATTTATCTCTCCAGTGTATGTGTTAGCCAGCAAGCTAGTATATATGCTTGGACAAAATCCCTCAGCCTCAAAAAAGAAATCATGGAAACTGAGAAATTAGGAGAAGAGAAAAGAAACAAAACAGCGCATTTATTTTTGCCAATTTCAATGAGAAAAATAAGAACACAACGAATGAAAGAATGGCTGCATACACTCGCTGGTGTTGTGGGAACTCTATCTACAAATGGCCCCGCTTACTTTCTGCACCAAAGCCTGGAGTGCCAGTGTTCAAATTGTCACAAGGGCCTACACTCCACACAGGAATATCTGTCACTCTCCCAGACAATGCCAGTGAAGATAAAGGAGATGTATTAGTTGCCAAACAACCACTAGCTTTCATGTCGCTGGATGCAGTGTGAATGGCAACCAGAGGTTGGAACTGAAGGATAAACACTTGCATAGACTTTCCGATGCAGTTCTTTTACAATATAATATACTGTGCAGTGAAGTTAATAAATTCTTCTTTTTTTTTTTCATTATTCAATTAAATTTGGCTTATTTTTATTTAAACCTCTTAAGTCCATACAATAACACAGAAAATTCCTGTTTCAGTTCCAAATTACCTATTTTTAACGTTACTTTTTGCATTTCTATCGACATCTCATTCGATCTTTCTGACACTTTGGTTTAATACATGAGTCTACATGAAAACAGCGTTGTCTTTTTCTTTGTCTTCTTTGTCATCCCATCATGAGTTCAGAGGCAGGCGGCATGCAGCAGGGCGATACTCTGTGTGTGTGTGTGTGTGTGTGTGTACTGTTAAATCAGTAAAATAAACATCACCACTGTTTGTCAATCTCTGTATCCAAGGGCAACATCTCTTTTCTCGAATAAGCCAGTCGACTGTCTGATGCAAATGAGACTCACGTACTGAGGTTGCTGAACCCGAATACTGTGGTTTCATAGTGCACAGATGGAACAATGTCAGCACCTGATGAGAGTGTCTAGAGGGCTTTGTGCTCATATGCCTGTGAGCATGTACAAACTCATGTTTTAATGGTTCAAGGTTATAGTTCATAAATACTTATGTGAATTGAAGGTTGCATGTCATATATTCGTATTTCTAGAGCATCCTCCTTATTTGTTATCACAATTTCTTTGTTCCAGGTGTGGTATTCCACTACCGGGCCCCTCATGACCGCTATGCCCTGTCCTTTGCCGATGCCAAGAGGGTGTGTGTGGAGAACTCAGCAGCCATTGCGACTCCCGGTCAGCTGCAGGCTACCTTTGCTGATGGCTATGACAACTGTGATGCTGGTTGGCTGTCCGACCAGACTGTACGGTGAGGATTTCAAAGCTGGGTTAAAAAAAAAAAAAAAGCAATTTGGCATTGTGGTGTTGGAAGGGCA
>VOQJ01013728.1:28643-39847 GCA_015052665.1 Apistogramma diplotaenia | reverse complement strand
CCTTTTTGTGTTTTTTTTTTCTTCAGTAAATGTAAAAGTTTAAGTTTTTCCCCCCCCCCCCCCCAAATGTAAGTGGTGATTATGGCACTTTCTTTATACTCCATTTCATTAACTGAATTGGCCCAGCAGACGTTCATTTAGCCGATTCAAAGGATTTGGCTTTAAATCCTGTGTTGACCTGCACTGAGAGAGGTAAGATGTTTCAAAGGCTCCGTTTTGAATAAAATCACCTATGACCAAACACACTGAGAAATGCAGTTTTTTTATTCAAACCATTGCAATTATACAAATTACTAAGAACCAGCTTAACAATAATTGTTTACTATATATATTACATGCTTTTCAAATACATAAAAATGCTCTAAAATTAAAAAAAGGACCGAACCAGTGTATTTACATACCAACATTTACAGGTTTAATCTCTAGAGAGAAAGTGGGAGCACCAGTCCATGATTTCCAGCATGGATGAAATAACTTTGTTAAAAACAAAACAAAACTGGATGTTCTATGTTCCTGCAGAGGCAGTAATATCGAAACTGGTGACTTCATGTAATACTTAAATGGCGCAACACGTAAGCATTTGGCTCAATCATGTTCTGTGTACTGACAGTGAAACAGACTGAAAATACTTTGTAAATGGCGAGTGTAGGAGCCAGAATGGTAAAAAGAAACAAGATCAGGTGACTGTATTATGTTCCAGGAAGTAGCCTTTTTCTGACTCCTTTTTAATGAGTTCAGTGCTTCATCTTGGTAATGACCTCATCAATCTGTGTCTAATCCTTCATGGTTACAGTGTTCTTGGGTGTGTGTGTGTGTTTAAGTAGCGCAACAGGATCAGTAATTTTCTTTGTTCATTGCTGCTCAGTGTCCTCTTACAGAGTTTTAGTCCTTGGTTTGGTATCACGAAAGGGATACACTGCACAAGTCCACATTCCCTTTGGCTATACCATTCAGTCCACAGCAGGGCTTGGTATAGTTTCAGTGCACAAGTCCCATCACTACAAACACTCGCAACCCCATAATAAGACACTCTCGTGGGGTTTCGCTGTGCTACATACAGGGATGGGCATCAGTTTGGCGACTGCGTTCAAGAGAAATGAAAATGAGAGTACTTCATTTAGCGTGCTGAATTCCACAGAACTTAAATTCCTTCATTCTTTGGGTCCTTTTACAAGGAAAAAAAAGCAGGTAAGTGCAGTTTAAGGCACAGTGACACCTTGTCAAGGTGAAAATGTTACAGTTTAAATGGATGTGGCTAAACTATTGTTCCCGGTTTTGAGTCTTCATGCCAGTAAAGCTGGTCTTCTGGGTCCATGTTAGCGTGCATCTGGTTGTTGACGTGCGAGTCCATTTGGCTGACATCTATATAGGATCTGTAATGAACACACAAAACGAAACACATTAGACTACAAACTGCTGACTGTGTGTTTAACCACGGGGTTGGATTGGATTAACCCTGGGCTGTGTATCAAAATGCAAGGTAGAAATGCCAATTTAAAATAGCAATGAAAGCCATCACCTGTGTTTCGGGAATGTTAATGCAACTAACAATTTCAAACCCAGGGTCAATCATTCTCACCCAGTTATAAGAAGATGCACACAGACACAATAGCCTCCTATACACAAACACATGGCCTTCTAATGCAACAGTGTTCAGGGGTCACATTTTCCCTTTGCCACACAAGTGCTCTCCCACCACCACGAGACACCCAGAGATACAAATCCAACAAAGTGAAATTAAATGATTTGGTGCTTTCTGCCAGTCCCTGCCACGCATAAAAACAAGCACGTCACCATCACCACGTGGGGTAGTTTTTACACTCTCACCCTTTCTTCTCTCCTGTGACTTTCATTATTATGGGGGGAGGGGCTAATTTTCCTGGTCAGTAGCATAGGAAACACCACCACACCTCTCTAAATGCCCTGAGGGGCATGCCATCCTATCGCTTCTTCGCCTCTCAAACTCTGGGAGACATCTGTGCATGAGAAGGGGCAAAGGTCAGTGGTGAATGGAAGCACATGGGCAAAGAGTCTCTACATTGTCCAAGATGGCAACAAAGAGCGGAGGAAAAACAAACAAAATTGAAACAGCAAAGGAAGACTGCGGAGAAATGTGACCACTGGATGACAATATGGCAGCTCAAGAGGAAGTAGGGCAAGCACTTTTTTTAAGGAAGCCATGCAGTCACCATATCAGACATGACACTGACGTATCAGTCAAACATCTCAAAAATGCAAAGTTCACTTCAAAACATCAACAAGCAGACTTAGGGGTCAGACTGCGGACACACTGAGAAAAGCAAACGCACAGGCTCTGGCCAATGCTGTTTACTTACTATGAGCTACCTTTAGAAAAAGACACGTTACTGAGCCTGTGCCCTCTGGAGGATTGCGCCTGCGCAGGGCTGGTGGCCACCTGCCTGACTCGACAGCCAGGAGAGTAGTGGTAGGAAGAGGTGGAGGAGGAGGGAAAGGAAGATGAGGGCAGGGAGGAGGTGGAAGGATAACCAGAGGAGGAAGAACTAGCAGGGATAAAGGCACAGCGCCTCTGGCCATCAGGGCTGTGCCAGGAGTCGCCATATCTATAAGAGAGCAGGGGCCAGCGGACAGTTAGGGAGAGCAGACCATTCTTAAGCTCTTAGGAGGAACTGACTATAATCCCACCACTGAATACAGCTGTCATATTAAAAAGTGGCATGTTTGTGGATTCGGTTTCATAATGTATGGGTGAATGTGAAGAAAAGATAACACTGGGAAGATATTAGTTCATGTTGCTGTTGTGTGTAAGGAATAACAAAACTAAACAGGAGCTTATGTTTTCTGTAGCCATGCATTCTAGGTAATTAAACACTAACGCTTAGCTCTGAGGATAAGATGGATCAGGGAGTGGCTTACTGGATAAGAAGACCTGAGGGCCAGGGTTTTTTGTTTTGCCTCACCTGCTGTGGGTGGAGTGGGCATAGGAGGCTGTGCTGTAAGAGTAGGCCTGTGGTGCATGCATCGGCATGTCATATTCCAACATAGCACCACCGGTCACATACTGACTGTGCCAGTTTCCACTGGAGGTCACTGAGGACACTGCAGAAAAAGGGTACAAGTTAGCAAACGACCCAGCAACATCTAGAACCAGTGTTAAAAATATATAGAGAGGACAGTGAAATTGTGTGGTGCAGTCATCTAACCTGATGAGTAGGAAATGTTCCGCTGTTGCGGTGCAGGCATGGTCTGATAGCCCAGGCTCTGCTGGGAGCCTCTGTCGTACTCATACGCAGCTTGTTTTTGTACAGCATTGCGCTTGTACCAGCCTCTCAAGTGTTCAGCCACCAGGGCCTTCTGGATGTTCTTGTTGATCTGTTCATTGCTGCGAGGCACTGGACGGTGCCTGGGTGTCCGCAGTGTAGCATACAGGTTCGGCGGTATGCCGTCCATCTCATCGTTACCGTAGTGACTGTGCATGTCAGGGCTGTGATAAGCTGTTTGGGTATGGTGGTAAGACGGGTTAACATTATAGTGTCCCTCCATCTCATTTTGGTAAACATAGATTCCATTGGAGTAAGGCTCTGGTTCTGCGTAGCTGGGATAACCTGTGACATAGTAGGCTGTTGTGGTGGGTCGAGCCTGAGGCTGGTAGGCATAGCACCGAGTGTCTGGCTGAGCCAGGTTAGGCATGCTGCCCGTGTTGGCGTACATGTCTTTTCTGTGGCGCCCACGCGCTCTGCGTCTGTGGGTGTGGTTACCAGGAACGCTGTATTCTACACTTGACTGGCTTGTGTAGGAGGAGCCATCATCAAGCACCTCAGTGCTGTTGCTGCGTCGAGCTGAAGAGACGGTGAACCCTGGCACAGCTGGTTTGATATCTACAGTAAGCTGAGACTGGGACTCCAGACTCCCACTACGCTGACGGAAGTGTTGTGGAGAATCCTCTGATCTACAATAAAAATTACAATTAAATGAATACAAGACACACACACACACACGCACGCACACACACTCACACACATATATAAATAAAGGCCACACCTGAGTTGTGTACTGCTGTAGGCGTTGCGAGTGAGGAGAGGAGTTGGTGGCATGCTGCGGGCATCATGTGGCTGCCTGGAAGCTGGCTTACATGGGCTGCTGTAGATTGATAAGGCATCATGGTGACTGTAATGGAGTGCTTCCTGGTTTGGGTCATAAGGCAATCTGGAACACAGATAAGAACCATATATAGATGATTAACACAGCTATCGTCTCATCAATAAATCTAGGAACTAAAGCAGAAATAAAATGAGGGTTTGCTCGACTGCAGCACTTTAGTCATTGCTTACACCTGAATTACATCTACTGCATAGACCATTAGTCTTTCTTTTCTTGCAGCAGTAAGGATTATGATTTGTTTTAATTGAACCTGAGAGTAAAACACCAGCTGCATCACTCTGTAAATCCTAATGCCATGGTTTGTGTTTAAACAAAATTTCCAGCAACCACCTTCTGTTTCCCTTTTCCTCTCAGCCTGGGTTTGTGTTTGCTCCTTCACAGGCTGAGACATGTTGTTTTTCCATCTATTTTTAAAGTCAGTGTGTTTGGGCTGATAAGGAGACTGTTGGAGAGGTAGGAGAAGGAGGGAGGTGGTGACTGTCAGGAATGTAGCTCTGACTCTACTCTACAGGTCTGTACTAGCTCCATGCTTCAGGCCTCTGGAGAAACAACAGACATGGCATATCTACACAGAAAACAGTTCAATGGGGTTTGCCAGTCTCAAGTGTGCCAAATAGGACAGACACCCAACAATCCAGCAGTTCACTCCACCTGTACAAACGGACCTATGTGTATGTTTGTTGTTATTTTATTGCATTTTACACACATAGCTACACTGACTCTTGTGTTGACAATCCTGCCTCTGAGTTGTGCGGTTGTTCACGCTCAGCCATTTATTCACAGTGTGAGGACATGAATAACACATGCTTCATAAGTGTCGGTGCTAGTCGCATACCTGCTGTCTGCGAGCTGGTCATTGGCAGAGGCTCGTCTCTCTTTGCTATAATGACTGTCCAGAGTGTCTGGGTGGTGCGATCTGGGCGAGTATTGCACTGATCGAGACCGCTGCCTCTGGGAGCCGAGCTCATCATCTGGGAGCGAAAAGTCATTGTTTTAAGGAAAATCCATTGATAAATGACATAGGGATTAGGGAGCACATGCACACTGAGCACACTAACCATCATCCAGAGTGAGGCTGTCAGATAGAGAGCTGAGGTCTGAAGGCTGGGCATCATCTGGTCAGAGGAGAGAAAAACAACTGTACTAAAAAATGCCTTTGATATTGCACTTTCATTCACAGTGCTGCTTCACCAGGACTAATTATCTACAAGCTCTGATATGCAAGTATTTGTGACTGCTGTTGTTCGTGACATCTACCTCGTAAAATCAGTGAAGCTCTCTGAGTGGGTTTCTGTCCTTTTGTGATCCTGTAGTTGTTAATCTCCCTTTCAATCTCCTCCAGCTTTCTCATAGCATCAAGATAGTTGTTTTTCCTCTTCCTCTTCACTGTCTTGCAGAGGTCGGCCTCACTGGATAGCTTCATGGCTGCTTCCACAATCTTTTGCTGCAAGGCAAACTTGCTCTCCAAATTCCTCAGATGTGGATCCTGCAGAAAAACACAACACCCACACAGTTAATGGGGACTTTCCAAAGAATACACAGATCTTGTAAGAGCAGAGGCATCCATCTGAACAAAGAAATTGATATTAAGTATTCCAAGCTCAAGTAATTAGTCACAACACTGAATTTATCTGGAAACATTCCTCTTTCAGTGTCATTTTATCTATGCATCTTTAGTTGCAGATGGAGATTAGGTACAGCTTCCCACAAACGTCTCTGTAAAATGTTATACAATGTAGGCCTCGAAAACAGATGCTAAACTCTTTAGCCTCATTAAAAAAGTCAATTGATCTAAATGACCTCTAGGTAAACAAACACAGTGGAACAACAATGGTAACAGCAATATCACACAACAAAACCACAGCACAAACAGATATCTGTATTCACCTCATCGTAGGGGAAAAGGTCATCCAGCTTGAAGGCTGTCCCAACACGGCGTCGCACTTGAGGAACCTTCTCGCCTGTGGCTAAAGGATATTCTTTAGGCAGTTTGCCTGTAAGCTCCTGAAAATGAGAATAGCAGCCAGGTGTCAGCTGAGAGCTTGAACACTTTTGGGAACAAGCCCAGTAAGAGAGACACTCACAGCTTCCCTCAAGCAGATCTTTTTCAGTTCTTCAAGTTTTGCTGTAAGTTTGTCTTGAAGTTCCTTTTCTTTCTTTTTTAATTCAGCAATCTTCTCTTTCTTCTGTTCCTCGCTGACTTCAGAGTCAGCAGAACCTGGAATGAGGACATGTGATTAATTTTTTTTAATCATCACTGATGTAGAACAGAAGTAATTAGCTGATAATCCGTCTGCATACCGGTTGAGATGAGGCTACCATTGCTGGCTGTTATTAGCTGAGTTTTGCTTTCCATACTGGAAAGTTTACTGATCCGTGGAACGGAGATCTCTGTGAGGTCCACTGCGATGTCGCTTGAACTCCTGGTAGTAGTCATCTTTGACTATACATGAGAAAAGAGAAGGTTAGGTGGAGGAGAAAATAAAGTATTTAATTTTATTGATGGCACACTGTGCAGTGACAGCTGCATTTGCATGCTTAGTATTCTAATTGCACTACCCTTTCATCAATCAGTATGGACTTCCTGGATGAACAATGACATGTCATCTGCCTCAAAGAGAGAGGGCCGAATAACCTCATATGATTGCAACCACACACGCTCATCCATCTTCACTATGAAACACACATAATAAATGCCTCGATGCCTGAGCATAGTCTGCATCTTCAGAGCAAACTTAGTTCAAAGTGCATTTTCTTTTCTATTGTGTGCAATTACCAGTTTTATGCACTTTCTGTTTTATTTTGTTAAAGTGAATTACAGAGAGTCCAATAGGTTACATGATGATTTACCACAGGTTTTATTCTACAGACCTAACATCCTCCCCATCATTAAACTGACTGGCAAGGAACCTGTTTACTTTAAGACTTGAAGCCCTTGATAAACCCTTAGTCAAGATATTTACACTAGTCACGAGTAAGGGACACGGATCAGGCATCACATGAAGAACAGTCATTGCTGTAAGAGACTGTGACACAGCAAACAGTTTAAACAATATTTGTTCAAACTGGAAAAGAACGACATGCTCTGTTAACCTGTTTGCAGGTTACTCCTCATACAGCCGACTGAAAACAGGTCAATGCTATAACGTAAACTATAATCAATCTAATAACATTAAGCTTTATCACATAATTTACCACCACACAAGCTCTCTAAACACGTCAGACAGTGTAAAACATTAGTGTAAAGTTAGACAGTTTCTTTGTCCTTCACAACAGACAAGCTGGCAGAGAATATGAAAAAAGCAAAGTGAATCATGAAGGAGAAAACAGATGGACACTCACTTTGCTTTGCTTCATGTCCAGGTAGAACTGGTGCTGACTGATGGCCATCGCCCAGATGGTTTTAATCAGTGAGTGGCTGGCATACCACGTGTGAATAACTAGGCCAGACTGTCCGAAGGTTCGCTTGGTCACTGTTCTTCTGTTGAGGATAAGACAGACATCCAGTACTTCTGCTGATCCAAAAATCAAATGTGTTCAATTGCTTTAATTCAAGTGCCTATAATATATTCATTTACAGGTTCGTGATTTTATTTTGGGTGGGTACTAACAGCCCAGCCTGCTCCAAACAGTCCCAGGGAAAATATGGCCAAATAATGTTGGTTATTGTAGCCCCAGAGTCTGAGTACAGGCATGACTGTTGGCTGGTATCAGTGCGAATCAAATTTGTTCCTGGAAGAGACTGCTCAAGAGGCTCCACATTATATAAAGCACAAGAGTTTCATCAATTTCTGAAATTAAGTTTTGTTTTTTACAGTCTATATACAATCAACATATATTATGAGGGAATGACATAAAAAAATAAAGCCAGGTAAGTTAAGCTTCCACTACAGCACAAACAGAGATAAAACAGTAACCCACAGCCAGTTCTGGTTTAGTGTTTACAAATCGATCTTAAAGCAATTTATGATTGCCCCTCACTATTACAGTATTTGGCCACTATACAGCTCTGGCCTGCGGGCATATAAAGTGCTTAGGTTTGCCACACTGAAACCCAACTACAGATTCTACAGATTCTCCTATTCTTCTAGGGACACTGTCATCAAAAATAAAACGAATCCACTGGGTGTTCAGTTCCTCTGAGAGCATAAAAACTGAATGTCTGCTGCTACTGGCAAAAACAGAACATTTTGCATGCTTTGCTTTGGCCGAGACATTTTAAAGTTAGCAGATGCAGCTCTAGCAAGGTGGCGAAAATGGTGAAGTGTGAGGCAGCCATTCTGTGCTTGAAGGTGGCCAAGCTAGCTGTTAAGAGCACATTATGCAAATATGTTACCCTGATTAAACAGATAACATGGATAACACAGTTAAATGGATACGTAGAGGAAGTAAAGGCTCAGGTGTCAATGAAGCAGTTCAGGAACAGTGTTTTTTTTTTAAATGTAACTACAGAAACAGTTACATAATTCACACTTGCATTATGTATCCTAAGTTGATATGAGGAATAACTTGAAAATTGAAACAGTCTGCAAGGTTTAATAATAACTGTAGATGCCGGAAGTAGCACATTAAAGCCTGTGTGAAGGGCAGAGGCCTTATATCAACCTTAGGATAATAAACAGCCATTGAGCAGCAGGAAAGCAGTCGTTTCACAGACAGGTTAAAAGCATTAACAAGCTGTCCTAAATGAGCCAGTGGCTGTAGATGACCTTCAGTGTGGAAGGCGGAGGATAAGGAAGCGAGAGCAGTTGCTAAAATGGGAGCACTTCAAAACACAAGAAAAGCAGCCATTAGGGTCAGTGAAGATAAGTAAGTGGGTTTGTCTTCTGACCTGTGTGGGTCGTTCACTTCCACTGAAAATTTCTTCTCACGGAAATACAAATTCTCCAACTGCTTCCACTGAAACAACTGCAGAGACACAGGGAGGGTTTGGCAGAAAGGAGGGGAAGGGACAGCGAGGGAAACATTACACATCACTGAGCACACTAGCTGACACAGTACTACGAAATATGGATTTACATTACACGAACAAAAAAGCTTTCCAAACAAGAGGAATCAATTCCACCAAAAGATAACAAGCAGAGAAGCAGGTATTTCAATAACTGGCTTAGTTTCAGCCACAGCAGCTGGCCTCACAGCTTATAACATATACAAAATAACAGCTGAAGTCATGAATGGGACAGTGTGCCAGGCAGTCAGGTGTAAGTTCGGGCTAACAAAAGAGCAATTATGATGCTGCTGTAACTACAGGAACAAAACTGTGCCAGGCAGCAGGCCAGCTTTTCATTTCTCTTTGCTGAGGAAGGAAACAGGCAGGACTTCTCTCTGTATCAGAAGAAACATCTGCTCTACCGATGCAGACTTAACTAAATCAGATTAGAGTTTGTTGCCTTTAAACAACTCTTCTCTGCTCCATATAGGGGAAAAAATATGACAAAGGCAATGGGACTGCCAGTGCTCATAAAAACCATTCAACCTGAAAGCAGCTCAGAAGATAACAACCTCTGCAAAGTACAAAAAAAGAAAAAAAGAAAAACCAAAACAAAAAAACCCCACACACATTGTGTTTTTAGTGATAAGAAATCCCAAAAAGTGGACTCATCCAATTCCACCAGGACAAATTTGCTCAGTTTATTCTCAACAGAGCAAGTAGAGCAAACAGCAGTGATACACAAAATGCTTGTATGCACTGCAGAAAGCACACCACACTAAATTTAGAGAAGTGGACAAAGATACTAAAACATGACAACTTAATGAATATTTAAATCAGCTTGACAGGTAATCAGTGGACACTACAGCGTGGCTTACCGTGAACGTTGTATTTGTGCTTATCAGATCCCTGAGGAATTCTTTTGGGCTTGTATTGAATCCTTTGACTTTCCCACAGGGCTTGAGCTTCCTCGAACAATACCCTCTCTTGTCTGTTGTGAAGCCAGATAGGTGTTGCAAGAGTTTTGGTTGAGATAGCCACACCCCTTAACCCCTCCTCCTCTCTCTCTCCCCCTATGATATGAGGGACACCTCATGCAGCCTTCAGTGCTTAGTACTAGTCTGCACTGCTCTTGTTACCTTCTCTCCTACACAGCTCTCTTCCTTTTTGGTCAAACCAGATAAGCAGGTTGTACGCAACTATTTGATAAACCAGTTTTTTCCACATTTGAAAATGTTTCACCTTTGCTCCACTTCCTGTCACTAGCAGACATTTAAATATCCCTCATTAAATGTGGGAAGTTCTCTGCTACCCTTACTGTAAATAGTCATGTAGCACAATCCACTACAACCACCTCTCCCACTGAGAAACCATGCTGACAATAAGTTTCTTTGGCCTAATCATTAATAGCAATGGCTTCCTTTGGCATCATGAAAGCAAGTGACCCAAATCACTGCAACGTGGAGCTACAATACAACAGTGTACATAATGCTTATTTAAAACAAGGTAGGCCACTATTCCACTAAATACTGTGCTCCTTGTCCTTAATAGAGGAAAGCAGCTGCAGGCACATTCAAAAACTCACACCACTTCAGACTGATACCCACTATCACTTAGCATCATTTACATAGTAACAACTGATACACACAGTATTGTTTGAGGAAATGAGCAGAACGGCTCAGTATTTGTGAGAGAAACTCCACACCTGTGTGCCAGCGCATAATGAAACACTGAGGTGGCTGCTGGTAAAACCACTGCTCAAAAAATGTCAAAGATGTGCCACACCTCAAGCTTTGCAATCCCTCTTAAAGAGGAAATAGTCTAAAAAATAATTCAAATTCATTCAGAGAAATCAGAATCATTTTGCTAAGACCAGAAAACAAACCGGCATTAACAGTACACAAAGATTTTCTGTCTTCATTTTTGTCATCTTCCTTGTTTTTGCCAAATGTGTCATTACAGACATGTGGAAGTGTGCCAGAAATGCCTGTGGTTTCAAATGGGATCAGGCTGTTCTGATGCAGACACACCCACAAACCCGTGGACCCCCCAGGGCCACAAGTCTTCAAAAATCACACGTGGATTTACAAAAAAAAAAAAAAAAGACCAAAACCACCACACCGAAAAAAAAAAC
>VOQJ01013728.1:0-11056 GCA_015052665.1 Apistogramma diplotaenia | reverse complement strand
TTTAAAAATTCTATCAAAATAAAAAAAAAAAAAAAAAAGTGTCCAAACAGGATTAAATACTCGTGAATGTGAGGTAAAAATGCAGTTGAGTGTAATAAACACGGACAGCCGTGCAAAGCCGCAGCTGCCCGGACGAGGCTGTGGAACGGGCAAGACAGCCAAACATGTGGTGGACACTGCTGCTGCCGCTGATCACACACATGCTCACCATGTGAGCAAAGGAGAGCAATGTGTTCTGGTCCACATCATTTTGAAATGTGCACGGGGGCTAATGCATCTGCGGCACACATTTATGAGATGTAAACATTTTTACATTTCCACTTAGAGCATGTAAGATGAAGTGTCTGGCTAATAGACATTGCATTTGCTTGTAAACAAGTGAAGCCTGCTAAAAAATTTTTTTTAAAAACTAAAATTAAACGGCAAATCAAGTTTTGGCTAAATCCAGAAACGCTTAGTAATTCTAGCAATATTTAATGAATCTATCAGATAGTGGGTACATATTATTGTGTAGACAGAAAACTACATGACCTGGGTGCAGTAATTAAACAAACAATAATCAGTGACAGGGCATGCAGGCACCGTCTGTACATGACTGCACAAGACACATACAGTTCCACTCTATACAGTGTCTCAAAGGGGAAGTGGAGAAAAGCTCAGCTGGCATCAGTCTGTGGGAGTCCACGATCAGGGAGGTCATCCCAGGGGAAAGTTAAAGTTACAGTTTCCTGATACTCAAGATGTGTGTAATATCTTAAAAGTTCTTTATGATCTTTAAGGAATGATACAAATCTGTCCAATATTTTGCACACGTTCTTGTTAAAGCTTAAATTACAGTTTTTCAGGTACATGACAGGCAGTGGAACACATCTGGATTACTGTATACACCTAGTAACAACTAGTCAAATGCTCAAATCCAAACTCAGTACTCCTTGGAGGGAACATGTGGCTAATTAGCACACAATTGTTCCATTATGTTTACCACTCTCTGGTGTTGGGCAGTCGTGACAATTGGTCCATTAGTGCTCTGCAAAATCACAAGAATCAACCGAAACTGCAGTTTTCAAGCTTAAAAACAAAACAAACATACTAATAAATAAACAAACAAACACATTGCACCAGCTGTGATCGCTGCATGCCTAAATGATTTTTTTTCCTCTCTCCTGGTGGTCACAGTGACACATTCATGCTAATTTCTTCTGAAATCGCAAGCTAACAAACTCATACATACAAATTTTTACACTCATTTCAAGGTAAAATGATTTCCACAGAAAAAATTTATGGCCCATATTCCCTTATTCTACGTGACTGGTTCTTAGCGTCCACCGGCACAGCAGCCGTAAATACCATGAAGTCATTCTGTCTGATGTCACTTTTATGTCACTCCATTTCTCTAAACCAGTCATGTGCTTTCACAAGACTGTGCTTAAAAGGCTCATTCTTTGCCAGCTGTTATACTGCACCTCAGACAGAATACAATCAATTGTTGTGCAAGTTGCAATGCCCATCTATAGCCAGCAGATGGGGGAATAGGGTGTCGCACAACCCCTTTTCTGTTACCTTTTGTGTCAACATCACACCATTTCTCCTCATGTAAAGCTCTTATTTCACTTGTGACATCTGGATTGAAAATTTAATAAGAGTACAGACGGACAGGCTGTTACAATTTAGCTGTTCTCTGTCCCAGACGTTTCATGTTAATAGGCCTGAATCTGTGGAGAATACAAGGCAGGGCATGACAGGGGCAGCCACGCTGCCAAGATCATCACAGTTTCTTGTCCCGGGGCTCCTTTCAACATGGGATGGCAATTACCGTGTACAGTAAGTGGTAGATTAATAGTCTAAAAGGGGTAGGCCTCCCGGTGAACATAACAGAGCTGGAGCGGGGCAGGGAAACAGCTGTCATCCACACACGCCTGCAGCTGACGAGCTCTGCCACATACGAAGCCTGCAGCTGACACGCTGAATAGAAGACATTTTGGACAGTACGCCTGACACACACATGCGTGCAGGTTGGCACTCCCATTTACAAAACTGTTTCCTCACAGGACCCTACCCACACACTTATCAAGCTTCCTGTCAGTTATGGACAGAAATGGAGCAGGTGGGCACAGCTGTCCGAGATGATATCCCATCTGAGGATGATTTGTAGTCATACATCACAGATGAACAAATGTGGTACATAAAACATTTAAGAAAGGCCAAGCTTGGTCAAAGTACGTCCTACTTTTTAAAGGGCTTTACTGCTTCAAGCATGGCTATGCTGAGTATCAAATGTTATCATCTTGTCTGTTCTTACTATTGTTAATCTCCCCTTGACACATCCTTTGAACGCAATGAATCAGAAGGAACTAATCCGGTAAAAGAAAAATGTATATTCTAAAGCCTTCAGAATTAACACCCGAGGCAGCGCAAGTGAAAGACTGCCATTATGCATCTTGACTGAAATTGTCACCACATCTGTTTAAGAAACCACAAGACATCTTAATTACAGCCAATTAACACCGTGTGATAGAGCTCCATTTGGCAAACAAATGGCGAGACAGAAAAGCTTTGTGTGTGCATGCGTGTGTGTCTTTATTTGGGTGGTACAGTCAAACATGGCTTTGTGCGACCAGATTTTTTTTGGGGGGGGTCGATAAAGAAAAGAAGGTAGGGAAAGAGGCGAGGGCCTGTGATTTCATGCTGCCACCACACACCTATCGGCTTTTGGGTTGTGACTGGGGATTTGGGGCCAGCTCCTCTTGCTGTACAGGACAGCGCTTGGGGGCACCGTCATGGGGCCATGACAAACCATGTGTGTGAATAACCCAGATGCTATGAAGAAGAGGAGGTCAGAGCGGGGGAAGGGTGCAGGGGGCTTGAGGCCACGGCATTAGCCAACAGGCCCACACTGTGCGCCATGACAAAATGTTGCCTCAAGGGACTGCGGGTGTCCAGATTTGCCTGGGCATCTCTTAGATGGGACATAAAGAGCCAGTGTCAGAAGTTTCCACTATCATGTCCAAGTGACGAAAAATATGAATGGCCACTGTGAACATCACCACAGCCACCCCAATGAAACAAAGAGGGATGAAGCAGAGAGCGGGGGAGGGGAGGAGACACTACCAGTCTGTAATGAGCCTTCAGGCCATGAAGGGGATGAAGTTATTGAGAGGATATTAAGATCTAAATATGAAACACTAAGAACTGTTGTGCAGATTAAAAAAAAAAGACTAAAAATATAATGATTTGGAATGCTAATTCAAACACACACACGAACATATATATATATATATATATATATATATATAGCACACATTTACAATAATATGTGAAGTTATGTCCTTTTCTGCTTTGTAAATGACACAGCAGGGTTTTCAATATTACTAAAAACTGCAATTCAGTCTTTGATTAGCAGTCCTTTATATTTGTCACAATAGAATGATTCTGAGACAGCAGCAGCAACATCCAGCATAGAACAGGCAGAGGAGGCATCAGTCACAAAACATATGACACTGATTAAAATGGATACAGCATGACAGGAGGAGTTAGGCTGCAAAGATGTGGGTTGCAAAGCAGCCTGCAGGGGTGCAGCGACTGCGCTATGGTATTTCCCGGTGGGATTTGTAGAAGTGTGTCGGCTGAACCATCACCAGATGTGATCCGCCGGGACTCCGGCTGAGCATGCATGAATTAATGCTCAATATCTGCTTTACCATAAAGTGGTTACACTGTATTTGTGAATGTTCAATTTGATTTCTAATGTTGCATTGGCAAGTAAATTATCTATTATGTAAAATCCATATCAGCAGGGTTTCATCTGATAATTGACACCATGCCCTTAACACGTGTAAAATGATCAACCCTAGTAAACCCTTCGAGTGTCGCAGCTTCCATCTGTTAAATCAAAACATTTACTTTCTAAAGTGTCTAAATCCATTTTGTGGCTGCAGTTTGCGATTAGTGACGATCTGGCACTTGATGTCTGCATCTGTACACGAGTCCCCGCTGGCTTATCGCTCCCAATCCAATTTGGCAAACAGATAATCACATCAGTTATGTGGCCTTATCTGGCCATACAACACATGTCTGAGAAACCACAACAGATGTGCAAGTGTGTGCAGCTGTGAAGTATGCACGTTTAACCCCCCCATCTGCAGAACCTGTGAGGCTCATGGAGACATCTCTTTAAAGTATGGACTTATGGGAATACTGTCCTGTCAGTATTAAGCCACCAATATGGTAGACAACCTCTATTTTTAACCTGCTGTATGAATACAAGCATCCTCAGTAGGCTGAGATCTCCCAAAGGTGTTGGCATTATCAGAGCAATTTCATGAGGGGCCTCGATTTGAAGTGGGCTTGAGTTCAATGTGAGTCAAATGGGAATTTAGTGCATGGAGTTTGTAGTGCAAAGAGCCTAGAAAACAGGGCATCTGTTCCCGCTTTACTGCTCCAAGTATGTCTAATTCAATACTTTAACTGTTTATATGGTCACAAATTCAGAAACAGCTGCTGCACAGCAGATGGAAAACATTTCTCATTGCTTTTCAATATTTTACTGGCTGGAAAACAGACATGAGAGCAAATTAAATTTTTAACTGTAAATATTCTTAAAGCTGCTGTGAAGACAGAAAAAAAAATCCTCAAAACAATGACAAAGCACCCAGTTCTTTGTCAAATATCCAGTAATTGAGGTTAGAGTTTGTAGTGCAAACAGCCTAAAAAACAGGGCATCTGTTCCCGCTTTACTGCTCCAAGTATGTCTGATTCAATTCAACAGTAACTGAAAAATAACACACTATGCTGCAATCCAAAACATGAAATTGTACCAATCAATATTGTTGTATTGAAAATTATTACATTTCAATATAACAATGTGATTTAAAAATGAGGTTAAAAAAACAAAAGAAACAAAAAGAACAAACCACTCTCTAAGATGGAATTTTTCAGCTCATTGTTTTGGTCATGGTACTTCAGCATCTTGCTATTAGCACTGCAGAAGAGGAGCGAGTGTACACAATGTTTTTTTTAAAGTGGCAGGTAAATTTAGAGAGGAAAAAAAAAGCACGTTAATACGAGACACCGAGAGACCACAAAAGATGTAAGAAAGATTTTCAAAAGGTAAAAACTTTCAGCAAGTGAAGTTTTATAAACTACAAATGCAAATCTCACTTGTCACATCCTAATTCATTTTAGAGTTAAATCTGATATTGGATCAATACATGATGTGCTGCTTGTGAAATGTTTTGCAAAACTTGCCAATTTTATTAATCTTGGGGTGCTAGACCGTTTGGTGTACTGTAGTGCAGGCTAAACTGGTCAGTTTGCGGTATTGTTGTGAAGCTCATAGTTGGGCTTATCCAGGGCAGGCTGCAGTGTGTTAGATTGCACCAAGGGTAGAAGACATCAATTTAAATTCAAGATGATGTTGATTAGATTTACTCAGCAATTTTTACACTAGCTTCATAATGTCTAGGGGACTGGAAATCAGTCATCGGTGTATTTGTAGCTTGTTGGCTACATCTACAACCAGCAGTCAGCATTGGAGTAGCAGCACAGGCCAAATGATCACAGTCTGCACACAAAGAAAAATCTATTGGCGCCCACAAAACAAATTATTGTGTGATTTATTTCTAAGTAACTATTTTGAACACTACACCCGATTTTAGGACCCCCCATCTACCAAATCACACTTTAACCCCTGCAAATGCCTACAAGTGTTCTAGTCTGTCCTGAAGGAGAGATGCCTGCTGTAACAGGAAAAACTACACAACTAGTGTAGTTACATTGACAGCTCTGCCTCAACTAGTTGATAAGAGACTAAGAGTTGGGTATGGAAGCACTTTGCATTTGAGGCAAAAAACAAAAGGTTGATAATTAATTTACTAAAGGCAAACCATAAACAGATGATGCTACACTTCCAATTTAACAAAATACCTAAAAGACTGGCATTGCTCCTGAGAAATCAGCTGTGTTCCACAGGCTCGCAGTGACTAACATCCTATAAATCCACAGGTTATCATAATTAAAATAATAATGTTGTACCTCAGAATAACATTGGCTGGAGTTTAAATGTAACCACACAAATTTTAATACCACTCATCATCTTCCCCAGTATAACAACCACCGCCTTCCCCTGAGAACGCAGAGTATCATCTTTCCTCCCAGTGTGTTTGACACCTGTTATAACTGCACCCTGCACACAGCCTCCATATCAGCTTTCTGTCCTCGTCCAGTGTACAGTATCATCAAATGCTGTCCTAATGTCATTCATTCCTAGTAGAGGACTCACTCTGCGGGTAATGTTACTGAGGGGACACCTTAACTTGTTGATTGGCATGCATCTGTAATTGTGGTCCATGGCTGATACAATAGCGTATAGCAGCACAATGCAACCTTGAAAGAAAACCCTTCAGATCAAAGTCAGCTTCTTCTATTGAATTACAGGGTTTCCCCTATGATGTGGTTTCTTTGTCGCTGTTGCAAAACTCCTACGTTCTTCCTCCATGTTGGGGCTAAAATGTAGACGTTCATCCTTGTCAGAGAGCTCGTCTGGCCTGTCTGATTGAACCAGCAGGGTGTTCGGTTTTGGTCCAGAGGGCAGGTGATAATTACCCCCCCCCCCCCACTCCTCCAGTTCCTGCCCTCATCCCAAGCTGCAGTGGTGAAGGTGACTGCAGCTGGGTGATTTCTGTCTTTCTAAACTGCAGGGGACCCAAATTGTTAGCAGCTAGTGTGTATCTGTAGTAGTTGGATCGAGGGTGTTGCTTTCCGCTATTAACCCATTACAAGAGGAAGCTCAGGTAGCGCCATTAATGATGGATGCTAAACTCTAGTGGGTGAGCACTTGCAGTATTCAACCACCAATATATGCACTCTATAGAGCCACTCATCCAAAATTAATTTTTTGAGGTATGGCTTGGAAATTATTATTGTTTATTTATTTATTCTAAATCAAGCCAATTCAACAGGAAATGACTTTGTAGGGAGTTGTGAGACTCGGGGCATCGCATATTCACAGAAGTCTCCAGTGTGTGTCTTTAACATGCCTCTAACCCTTCTGGCAATAATGTGTGAAACACTCACATGGGGTTTTAAGAGCTGAGCAGTATTGATCATTGTGGGTATGGAGCTGTGGGGTATGTCTGCTTTGGAAGCACGGTTGTTTTTTTTTCCAGCTCCGACACCACGTACCTCTCCATTTGTGCCTGAGAGGATAATAATAGCAACTCAGGCCCTTTCTGTCCATCCCTCCGCCTTTACCTCACATTTGCTGGGCAGGGACTCTCACTGCGAGCATTACCATTCAGGCTTTTAAACACCCCCCTCTACATCATCACCTTGCAGCTCCCCTAATGTGTGATCCGTGTGTAGTGTGTATTCAGGAGTGAAATACAGAGAAATGGGGAGTGATTACAAAAGAGGGATTGCTGGATAGCTAGAAGAGAGGCACACAAGCAGCATCATTTCGGGGAGAACCACTCCCCTCCATTTCTCCAAAAACCTCCCAGGCAAGCCAGCAGCAGCACATGCAGAAGGAAAGGTGGTGGAGGGCTTTGCTTTGTTGTTATTTTCATTTTCTCAGCCTCACAGCAATTATATTCAAGTCTGAGAAACACGTGAGGAGGAAGAAGAGGAGGAGGAGGAGGAGGAACGGAAACAGGGGTATTCAGTTCTGGAGTGAAACTGTGCACAGATCTGTTGGGTTCAAGGTTCCCTCAAATGCCCGAGGATGTGGCTGAACCCACAAGGAGGAAGGTCCTCCGCTGCTTGGATATGCTGGAAAATCTACATCTATACTGCACACCTGAGCAGCAGCACACAGCATTTTGATTTAGGAAATCTTATGAATACAAATGTGTGGAAGAAGTGGGAGAGAGGGACACGGCAAATATTCTTTATAAAAATGGTCATTTGCCACCATAAAAATGTGTTCATGTGTGTTTGGTGATACACACAGATCATCAAGCATCTGAAATGCTGCAGTATCACTAAAGAGTCAGTGAATACAAGCCAAAAATACTATGTTGCACTTAACAGCACTTTCCAACACTTTTCACATGCTGATGCTTTGTTGGGACCCGTTGTTGTCATACATCGATGCGTTGGGCTCCCCCTCCCCACAGCCTATACAGCAATGCTCCAGATTAGCACCTTGCAAAATGAGGAAGTAAAAAAATAAAAAGACCAAATAGCAGCCTCACCCAGGTGACAGATGACAGGAGTTTGCATGTCTATTTTTAGACTTTTAGTTGGGTTTGTGCTGGGAATGCAACCAAGCTCTATTTTGTCATCATGTTATAGGTGAAACTGTATCACTGTTGCAAATTAGTTGTGTGTAATGGTAACTTTTATAAAACAGAGATTATATCTGCAACACCCACCTACAGTTTCTTCAAATGTGAATTTGTGGAGTGTGTTGTATTATACAACGCTCTGGTGGCTGTTGTCTTCAAGATGGTGATTTATCACCAGGTGACTGTCTAATTTGAAGACACTGCTGTACTGGTATAACAGCTGGAATTGGGATTTATTTCCTACAAATATTCCCCTTTTATTCTTAAGTGCATGGTTCAATAGACACTGATACACATGGGTAACCTATAAATCTATCCTTGTGTCCATTCCTTAAATAATTCATAAGGAGGTGGGCTTGAATGGAACATTTTGGGGGTGGAATTTGTCCACAAACGGGGATGTGCCTGCCCTTAAACAGATTGGCGCCTGTTTTAAGACAGCCTCTTTTATCTAAATGATATGGAAACAGGCTCCCAGAGGAATTCCAAACCCAGCTGAGATCCACTCGCCAAGGTTGATGCTAGTGTTTTCAACTCTATTCTGAAGGGAAATAAACATGCAAACAAACTCTGAGCATCACACATTAAAAGGACCAAATCCCTCAGTAACCAAGCGAATAGTATCACTTTACGCACCGTGTGGCATTTTTTTGGTTTTGCGAATTTTGAAACTCGCTGTGAAAAGTGGGAAATATCCCAGTGTCTGCGATTTGCATGCGAAACTGTGGCACAGACTCTTTGTTTTACTCAGGATGTCCTTTCTGAAAGGAAAAGAGATGTCTGCACACCGCTGAGCTGTTTCACTACCAATGAGGAACAGATTCCTGTTGACACAACTGCTGGGTGATTATGTTATGGAAAGACTTGGAGGCAATGAGGACATTTACTGCAAACACTGTAGGACTGACACATTAGTGATAAAACATTTAGGACTAAATATTTCCACTAAACATGCCCGTGACCTCTTCGCTCAGATGTCCCTGGGTCTGGTGATCTGAACTGATTTCCACTGTGACGTCTATAGATTACTGATGACCCACAAACACAGAGCTGAAAAACACTCCAGTTTCTGCCCTTCAATTAGGCCTCAAGCAGCACGCCTGAAAGGCCTAATCCACAAATGACTTTATTTTTCCTGACGTCCTGACAGTTGCTTATATTTTAATACTTGGATAACACCAGATGATCAATAGGTGATATCAATTTTTGATATCTAACTTTTATCTTCCAAATGAAGTATTACATCTTCCACAGTTCCCGTTAGTGTGGCTATTGAGATTTCAGTTATCATTCATGTAGTAGCAAATTAAGGAAACGAGGAGTTACACAAAACAAACATTTTACAGCCACAAGTGCAAGCTTCCTTAAATTTAGAATAAACATCTGAAAGCTGTTAACCCCAGCATGTCACTTCTTGTTTTTAACTGAGGGAGAAAACAAAATTAGCATAATGGGAAATACACTTGGAAATTCTGCTAAATATAGTGAAGCATCAGATTTACAGAGCCTGTTTGGTGCTCAGATCATATCAAAGTTAAGATTTCTTGGCGCCTGCTGCTTCAAATACGTCTCTTGTGCATCTCCCAGCTTTATAGAAGCGAAATACAAAAATCACTGGAGGACCCCGCTATGTTATTCTTGCTTGAGCCGTGTGACCTTAAAATACCTGATGTCCACATTTTAAAGTTTTCACAAGCTCGCTACAGGAATTATATAAAAAGGAACGCAAACCAATGCCCTCCACATAAAAGATGCAAGAAATACTGTTTACATTATCAGTAACATGACACCTTTTGATGATAAGTTTGATCCCCGTGTGTGGAGGAAATCAGTACTCAGAACCAGTCTGGCAGGATCTCTGCTTGCTCGGAAGTGCTGGGTTGCATGAACCTGCATGACGACTGTATCACACGGCCGTAACCGACAAATGCTATCACTCCAATCTGTGCACGATTAGAAGTGTGGGAATGAAAAAAATGCTGATGAGCAGCTTTTAATACAAAGCAGGTGCTTTGCGGCGAGGTGGGAACGCTTCATCAGCTTAGGTCACACTGCGCAGGTTTAATATTGTTTACCTTTTCAGCGACTGCCTCGTGTGGAGTTACGACTGTTAATGTACCCTGATTGGCAAATGACTCCTAATGTGCCGAGGCAGCGTTGGAATATTCTGTGACGGTTAATAGCTTTATTGAATCAGAAGCGCTGACCCCATTAAAAGCAGCTGAACATCCTGGACTGAAAGTCAACACAAAGCAGCGCTGCCTTTGCAGTTTGCCTCTGTGTGTGTGTGTCTGTGTCTGTGTGTGTTCATCAAAAAGAGAACGAGAGGCAGCACATGTTGCTCTCATGAGGCGCAAATTCAATACAGCCACCTATACAAAGCAGCGCTGTGCCTTTGTTCTGTATTACTCTCACATCCTGTCACTCAGGTTTCCTCATGCCAGAGCTGCGCCACCACAGGCCACTGAAAACGAAGAGAACATCCCGCCTCATCAGACTCACTGACTTTTCATTTACTTTACACTGTTTTTAAGTATTTTTGTGTTCCACCATCCACACCTCCACTTACACAATACACTCATATGAGCCCCATACAGGATATCATGTGAGTTGACTCACCATTGTTTGTTTTGGCCAGGAAACAGGATACACACACACACACACACACACACACACACACACACACACACACACACGAAAATGGCCAGCTGACCACAGACAGGAGGAGCTGGGGATCTATCTACCAACCTTCCGATTGGCAGACAACCCACATT
>VOQJ01013726.1:0-11175 GCA_015052665.1 Apistogramma diplotaenia | reverse complement strand
TAACGATCCCACAGCACCCAGCAGAGCCCCCCCCCCCATGCCAAAGGGGCCCAAGACATCCCAGACCACTGCCCCCAAGGCAGCAGAACAACAGTGCCAAAGCATCCAGCCGCGTGCCACAGCAGCACAAAGCAGTCTTCTTTGTCATGTGTTTTCTTTTAATGATGCGGTCAAAGGTCAAAGGTCAGCACCCACTCTCTTCTACTTCGAAGCCGTGCTGCTGTAATAGATGCAGGATGCTGTTTAGCATTATCTTGCTGTAATTCGCCCTGATAAAGATATTATCTAAAGCATATGTTGTTCTAAAGCCTGTACATGCATTTCAGCACTGATTCCAGATGTGCAAGCTGGGAATTCCAGGGTCACTAATGCACCCCCACACCATCTCCATCACAGATGGAGGCTTTTGAATGAGCGCTAATAACCGGATAGTCCCTATCCTCTCAGCATATTTTCAAAAAAACCCGTCAAACTTTGAATAGTCTGACTACAGAACAGTTTTCCATTTTTGTCTCAGTCTGCTAAATGACCTTTGACCTACAGTAGGGCCCAGAGATCATGAGCTTCCAATGTTGACGTTCAGCCTCGTCCAGTCTGCACAGATTTTTGGAATCTTTTGATGTTATGTATTACAGATGACGAGAACCTTCACAATTTGTCTGTTGTAGTTTGATGAACCTCTTCACATCTGAAACTGCCTCCCTGAGATGCTCAGTCATGTTACTCATCCACTGCCAATTAACCTAATTAATGTCCACATGTTCTTCCAGCTGTTTCTTTTTGTACCAATTACCTTTGAGGCTTTTTGTTATTTCCATCCCAACTTATTTCAGGCGTGTTGTTTCCATCAAATTCAAATTGAGTTAATATTTTGAATTTACATTTACATTTTACACAGCATCTCATCTTTTTCACAATTGGGATTGAACATATAATAAAAGACAAACAGTGCAGAGCTGAAACAAACTGTTAGAAGATGATTATTTTCTGGGCTGATGTTCTCTGTAGAGAGTTATTGCATAGATATGAATGATTTCCTGGCTTTGGCCTTCTAGCAGAGGAGCTGAATCAGGCTGTTAGAGAAAGTGGTCCACTCCTTCTTCTTTAAGTGGAGCAAAGAGTGGCCAGCCAACAAGCTGATGGATAGCAGCTTGTTGAGTGATCATCTCTCCACCACAGCTTCAAAAGTGTCCTCTGTCCAACCAATCACATAACCAGCCTTACTGATCAGTGTGTTCAGTCTGCTTGTGCCACCAGCTCCAATGCTGCTCTCCTTGAACACCACAGCAAAGTGCAGAGTGCTCACCATAACAAGCTGATAGAAAATAATTTTACTGCACACAGTGTTTTTTAGGACCCTGCCTGCTTGCCCATGACCACTGCGCTGGGCTTCCAGCTTAGCATGTGTTCATGCAGGTGCTTGGACTCCCTCACTGTAGGCAATCTAACCTTCCACTTCTGTCTGAAATCTGTCTGGTTTTATTCACATTGAGAAGTAGAAGATTTCTCCAAAATCGCTTAAAAAATCATCAGTATCTCTACTGTTCTTCCTGTGCTTATCCATCCAACTACTGCAGAATCATCGAAGTAGTTCCGTAGGTGGAATGACCCAGAGTTGTATTGGAAGTCTGAGGTGGACAGGAAGGTCATTCCACAGTTTGGGTGCAATAACGGCAGAAGCTCTCTCTCCTCTAATTTTCAGCCTAGATCTGAGTCTGCTTAGTAGTTGCTGATCAGAAGACCTCAAGCCTCAAGTTGGAATATAAGGCAGCTCAGTTAAGGAGGTGCTAGGCCGTTAAGACTCCAACACTAGTATTTTAAAAGGAATTCTAAACGAGACTGGAAGCCAATGTAAAGAAGCCAAACAAATAAATTGGATATGGGTAAGGGTAATTTCTTGGTTAATTTAACCCACCCTTCATGCAACTGCAGAGGGTTGAAAGATGTTTTCACCAGCAGTCTCAGGTGGGACAAGACCCTTCTCTACAGCACCTTCATCACATCATGACATAATATGAATATGACAGCACTTTAGCACAAATTGTGAAGATTTCTTCAGCACAGCATCAGACTGGATGTTTTCCATAAAACTGGTATCTTCTCCTACTTCAGACTCAGGCTGTAAACGTGACTTAAAATCAGAGAGCTGGCTAGCACAGATCCTCAGAACTGTTCGTGAGCAGACTGTGTGGCTTGTGTGTGGAGGTTAGGACCCAGAGGCTGGAGTCAGGAGACGGCAGGTATGAATGATGAAAAGTGAGCATTTATTGTGGCAAACACAGAGCAGCAAACAAACCAAGGTAAATGAGCAAACTGAAAGACAAACCTAAACTGGGAGATATACTAGAAACACAGAGACCCAGGAAGGAAGACACAGCCACAGAGACAACAACAATCCAACAAGAGACAAAGGGAAGACTGAGGCCATTAATACACAGAGGGATAATGAGGGAACAGGCAACAGGTGGGGAGCACAGCTGAACGCAATCACAAAACGAGACAAGAAAGTAAAGCTAAACACAGAGCACAAGAGACAAAAATTGACAAAGTAAAAGGAAACAAGATGGAGAAAGAAACGCAGACATGACACACAGCACAGGAAATAACAACAAAACTAACAAATAAGACCAGCACATGACAGACACGGGAGCAGGACAGACACAGGGGCAGGACAGACACAGGAGCAGGACAGACACAGGGGCAGGACAGACACGGGGGCAGGACAGACACAGGGGCAGGACAGACACAGGGGCAGGACAGACACAGGGGCAGGACAGACACGGGGGCAGGACAGACACGGGGGCAGGACAGACACAGGGGCAGGACAGACACGGGGGCAGGACAGACACGGGAGCAGGACAGACACAGGGGCAGGACAGACACAGGAGCAGGACAGACACAGGGGCAGGACAGACACGGGAGCAGGACAGACACAGGAGCAGGACAGACACGGGGGCAGGACAGACACAGGAGCAGGACAGACACAGGAGCAGGACAGACACGGGGGCAGGACAGACACAGGGGCAGGACAGACACGGGGGCAGGACAGACACGGGGGCAGGACAGACACGGGGGTACCACACAGGGAACAGGGACACAACATAAACAACTATGACCAATATTAAACAAACCAAGAATCTAAATGGGTCAACTGAGACACAAAGAAACAGAACCATGAGGGTGAAAACACGAAATGCCAGGCAAACAGAACGCCGGCATTCAGATCACTGACCATGGTTCATTTCAAAACCAGAAGATAGATGTGCGTGTGAAAATACCGATTTCTGTGATAACCCTGTAATAAAACAAATAGGCGTTCTTTTCTCCTCTTCAGTTATTTCTGCCTCTGTGTTACAAGAGCAGCAGGCTTTACATAATGTGCTGAAATAATAAGCATAATGTTATTTGAAATAAACATATTGTGCAACACAGTAGTGGAGGAAACTTAATCACCAGCTTGACTGCATTGAAATCATAACAACATAGCCATTCCACAAACACCATATGACTCCTGAACTTAATCTAAAAACAAATCAGGGAGTATCTGATTATGCTGGAAGTCTGGCTTTGCATTTCAATTATAGGAACACAAGTGCTGAGGTTGTTCTGCAGTGAGTGCACGAGTACAGCTCGCTGCCGAAAGCTGACTTGTGAAGAGAGTGTATGGAAGTGGACACATGACAGATTATATAAATAGACATAAATTAAATGTGCTTTTTTAAAACTGGTTACTGTACTATTTTATCAGATTCATTTAGCATTCTATTTAACAGAGGCCACATGGGCTGTATGTAAAAGGGTCATCTGGTGCCAAAGATTCCCCAAAGTGTTACTGTATCAACATCTTAGTACTTTTCTTTTCCGTGCATGTTTCTGTTTTTATGTTGCTGCCAGTTTCAGGATGCTGTGTACGTGGTGGATAAGAAATTTGATTCCTTTCTTGTCTAATTCTGTTCCTTATAACGTTATTTCATTATTGTGTTGCTGTGGAGAATATGCCGTGGGAGAGCTGAGAGTAAGTATTTTGCCTGGGTTGATTGTGCACTGATCCACTGGTAAAGTCTTAGGACTCCAGTAGGGCAGCTCGCACACTTCTTTCCTCACGTAATACAGACAAGTGAAGGCGAGAGCTGCGTGTCGACCTCTTCATTTATCACTATTCCCCTTATTTAAGGTAATTATCGTACACAAAACTCCATAAACTTAGCAACACGTCACAGTCAGTTGTTACCCTGTTGTTGTTTGATCTTGTTTGTTGTGCGAGAGATCATTTTTGAGACATTTTGAACAAGTTTCAGACAAACTTCGTTGCTGTGCTTGCTAGCTTATGCTAGGTTATGCTACCTAGCTTATGCTACCGTCTCACCATATGGTTGTTCTGCTTCTGCTTACATTTAAGTTAACTAAAGCTGTACTGTAAGTAAACCATCACGTCATTATTTTTGAAAAGCCATTTAATATGTTAGCTGCAGTATTTGAGTTAAAATTATTTATATTTACGATTTATATTTATTTTATGTTACATTTCATGTTGTGCACTTGCTAAAATAATTTTGTCAATTAGAACAAAGAATGATAATTGAGTTTAGCAACTGTAGTCCTGAGATTGCAGCTAACCATGCAGAGAGAATAAGGATTAGGTTGTATTTTCTTTAACTGACACTTAATACAGTGAAGTGAAGGCGAGAGCCGCGTGTCGAACTCTTCATGTGTGTCACTATTCCCCTTATTTAAGGGCACAACATGTACTAAAAATAATATATACTAAAAACAAACTAACTTCTGCATAACAGAACGACATGTGATCAACAATGCAGAAAACACTGCAAACATATTTGCTCAGTTTGCAATATATATGTATTTGAATTCCCTCACTTTCATGGTTTCTACTACACCGGCATGCTTTGCTGATGTTTGAGGACAAGTTTCTCACTCATACTTTTACACAACTCTTTTTGTACCTCCTAAGAGCTGATTTCCATTATTTCATGCAGTGAGAAAATCAACATTTCATATCAAAGGATTACTGTTATGGTTATTGGCAATACACGTGGATTATTTTGTATGATTCTATGAGGATATGCAAGATATTTTTTTTCAATAGACCAGAAAGTTCATGCAATAACTCTGCGAAGGCTCACTGTTGTTATTGTGCATTGTGTCGGTCTGGCATGCGCGGCTTACAGAGTGTGAGGTAGAACCAATACAAAGTTTGGTGCATCTGTAATTCAAAGCTGTATTCATCAGCACATGAACACATCGCATGACAAAGGAGCAAAGTCCAGAAAAGAAGCAAAATAGCTTGATGTTGGAGCTCTATGCACAGTAGACCTGAAATTACAAATATATAGAGAATGACTCACTTCCATCATGTATCTCAACACACACGTAACAAAACTGCACTCGTCAATTCTTTTACTTTGATTTTAAGAATGTGATGTAGTTCTGGAGGCATCGAGGGCTGTCTTATAACAGACGTAGTTCGTATTGACAAATCGCCAGTAATAAGAAATGGTTTTAAAGATTATTATTATTATTATTATATGAAGTATAATTTAAACATGGGTTGTCAAGATATGTATCACGTAGAAATCTGCTGTGCAAAACCCAAACCCAGGTCCTGCTTCTGCTACTCGCAATAACAGGGAACATACAGCAAACACACCTTGCACAATGACCCTCTGATGTACTGTTAAAACCATACAATAATATCAGTTACAGCAAACCCCATTTCTCATACAAACACACACACACACACACACAACCAATAAGCCGGGAGAAAATCCTCTCTGTGTGAAAAGATGATTTTGACGGCCTGTGGGACGCAGCCACTGGTTTGTTAATGGCTCCAAAGAGCAACTGTGTCGTGAGCTCAGTGTCTTTGACATAAATCAGGCAAACTTCTTATCAGCCTAAATCAGTACATATGGATTTTTGCTGCACATTTCTCAATACCTCTGAGGTTGTTGTACAAGAGTTATCATAATCTGCAGTAATACAGAGCATCAGTCTGCACGGGCGTTTTAATAGCCTAAACTTTGCTCTGCTGTCATTCTTCTGCTTTAAGAGTCCCAGTAAACATGGGCTGATAATGATGAATATGACCCTCCTTTAAATCAATGCATTCATCTCTCTATGGGGTTCCTACAGAGAACTGTCACCTAAGAATGCATTATGAATTAGGATTCATAAATAATTGGTGAGAACAGTGTGAGGCGTGAAGATTGAGGATGAGGAGTGCAGGAAAACCAAGGGGGAAATGCCACCTTGACACCAAATATTACAGTGAAATAGCTTCTCGAGAATGTAGCAAATTCAAAGCGCTGATACCTGCCAGTCAGGCCTATTTGCAGTAATTGTTTGTTGATAACAACAGATTCTCACATGTGAAACTGGAAATAAGACGTTGCACATAAATTAGCAGCTTATCTTGGCAGAATCCAGATTGTAAATGTCTCCCTGCAGTGTAACACCACCAACATCACCAACTGCCTCCTTGTAAACAAAGCCATGATGCATACCCTGCCATATGCTGCCAGAGTTGATGGCTGAACCAGCGAGGCAAGGGTAATGAATGTGCCAGACACAAGTGGAGCAGAGATCCAGGTCAGGGTGTCTGTTTAGAGGCACATCAGGACCAGCGCCTCACAGCATCCCTTCTCACAAATGTAGTAGAATATATTAAATTAATGAAACAGCAAGGCATACACTAGCACTGACTGTAAATTTGCCGGCAGTGCCCACCAGGACACTGCATGGTGATAAAGTGGTGTCTTGGCGGGTGTATGAAGGTCCCATAAAAGGGGCTGAGTTTGTGTAATTGATATCATATATCCAATCTCATACTTCCAGGGTGCCGGTCTTAAATTACTCAGTCTGTTCTTTTCCTTTTTTTCAGCTGATAGCCTGATAGGCACTTATTCAACCCAGCTGATTTCTTTATGCTGAAGCATTTCGTTCTAGTGTTGGTGCACGCTGAAAGAGCCTCAGGTAAATGGTTATAAAACACTGAGTCAGAAGTCTAAAATGTCTTTAGTTTGACTTTGCAAGAAATCCAGAGGAAAAAGAAGGCGTTTACCCTCACCACCGTCCCTTATATTAGATATTTGCCCCCCAAAAAAACAAAACAAACTATGGTCTGCTTTCTGATTTTACAACCTAGATAAAATGAAAGTTTGAAAATGCCTTTAAAATAGATCTAATACTCTTTGGGCGTGATACACAATGCACCTTTAATAAACTCTACTTCTTTAGTGCCCAGAGAAACGATTAGGTGTCATTGGTGTCTGAAAACATCTATTTCTTCCACAGTAATCCTTTCAAAGAAAAGTGCGTGACATTTATATATTTCAAACTCACGGCTTTGAGGGAAAGCGACAGTATAATGCATTACTTGCCCAATGCAGTTTGACATTGCAATCCCCTTGCCGTTGAGACCTAAATTCACCCAGCAAAGTTTCCCCGAACCAAAAAGTCCACCACTTTTTTTTTCGTTAGACAAACACGTCTTTGATCCAGAGTTCAAAAGCTGTTGTAATCACTTTGAAGTGGCATCTATTTTAGGTAACATTTGCCTCTCGAACATGTGAAAACACATCCACCTGCCCGTTTCAGTCATAAAGTCACAATGTTTGGATTTATTTTGATCTCTTACGTTTAAACGTGCCCCATTGGCCACGTTCGCTCATCTAGCTACTCATAATCATATGGAAAAATGGAAGGAAACTATACTCCGATTATATTTGTTATCTTCACAAACTGCGTTAACTATAACATGAACTTTGGGCGTTACCACCTGACATGAATGTGACATAAATCATATTATAAGAAAACATTTTAGGAGCAATGACTCCAAGTCTATGATGAGATTTTCTCTGATGCATGTTCAACTCGTTTGCCTCAAGGCACTGAGAGGATCTCATAATGCAAATTACAGTGCATACAAATTAAAAACAAAACCATAATTGCAGAAATTTGTTGCAGATTTTAACAGGAAAGATTGTTTATGGAATACCATATTGCTGCTGTCATAAGAAGGCCTTTCGAAATGATGTATGAACTCAAACAGTGAGTTGGTCAAGATTAAAAAAGACGTTTTTTACAGATTCTAGTTAATTAGCATTTACACACACACACGTGTTAGCTTTACACACAACAGCAGTGATGATCAGTGATGATTTGTCTTTGGCAGCTAATTGTCACTCTTGCTCATCAACCACTGAAGTGATAAATTAAGATGGCTGCCAGAGCTGGTGACGAGACAGCTGTTGGTATTTGGAGCTCGTGTTATTCCTTCGTTATTCCTTCGTTTTGAACAGCCATTTCTCTTATTCAGCAGGGAGCACTTCCCACCAAGCTGCAACTTTCTAATGATGTCTCAGTGGAGCCACAAATTCACTCCTCATTGTGAGCCTGCTAGCTAGTGTTGCATTTCCCCACTTTCGACGTGTCCCTGAGACTACCTTCCACTGCAGCTTCATCTGCAAACCCTGAACATTACACGGGTACATAATGTTTAAGGAATGTACTGTATATAACACTGAGAAGACTTCATAATTCAATTTGTGAAGTTTCATTTTTTTTTAATCGAATGTAAATACACTCATCTGTCACTTTATTAGGTACACCCTGCTAGTAATGAGTTGCACCGTTTAACCTTCAGAACTGCGTTGATTCCTCTTGGCATCGATTCAAGCAGCTGCTGGAAACATTCCTCAGAGATTGATCACACAGTTGCTGCAGATTTGTCCTTTGCACACACATATCTCCAGTTCCACCACATCCCAAACGTTCCCAATGGGATTGAGAACTGCGGGCTGTGAAGGCCATTTGAGTGAACTCATCGTCATGTTCGAGAAACCGATTTGAGATGATTTGAGCTTCGTGACACGTGGCGTTTTCCTGCTGGAAGGAGCCATCAGAAGATGGGTAAACTGTAGTCATAAAGAGACGGGCCAGAATAAAAAGGTGGGAGGCCCTCACGCACTGCCAAGCTAAAGGACGAGTACGGCAGTCGGTGGTGTTTTACAGTTACCATTAGCGTGGGTTCACAGCTGAGAACCTGTGAGGCATCGGTTTCTCAAACTAATGTCAGTGTCCTGAATGTTGGCCCCTGTAGGCAGAGCTACAAAGAAAAGTCATATCCGAGACTATAAAAAGAAAAGATTCAAACTGGCAGGAGTACAGACGCTGGACGGAGAAAGGCTGTAAAAGATGTCACAGACAGCCAAATCCACATTTGAGAATCTTTAAATCTTCATTTTGCTTTTATATACTCTGTTTATTTTATTGCTGATATTGGTACGATACAGTTCGCATATAATTGGTTGCCAATTGCCGCATCTGCATCAAAGCACACACACAAAAAATAGCAAACAGCACCTAAAAGACAAAAAACAGGCTTCTAAAAAGCTGCAAAGATGCTCCCCAGAAGATCCCGAGAATCGCCTAGACAGAGTCCCCCACCACACACACACACACACACACACACACACACACGTTGAAGAGTCCCAAGCTAACCAAACTACAACCCCTGAGAGAGGGCTAACAACCATACCAAATCATTCAGCCACGCCCTGAGAGGGGGCAGTCACAGCCAGCGGGGAGCAGCAACCCTCCACCCAAGTCCCAGGCCCAGGCCCAGCCGTACACACACAGACTCGCACATACACACAAATACAAGAAACATTCATTCTAACGTTGATGATGTCTTCAACATACCAAGTATACGCGTTGCAGCTCATTTGATGAATACAAGTACGAGTTTTTATGAAGATTTTGACATTTTTTGGGTGGTTTTAATTAATCCTTTTGAGGAGTAGTGTATGTTGGCATATATACAGTTTGATCATTTATAGTTAATTGGCAATTATGTAACAATGCTTGTCAGGCAAAGTTGACATCACTGATCAGACGTCAGTGATGTCATCAATAAAAAGATTATCACCTATAAGAGTTACACATGGTAAATATCAATTTATCATGTGTAACATTAGTGTGGTTTCAGGGAATATTTACAGCCGCTGTGTGTTGTGTAGGGTGGAGGGCTGCTGCTCCCCGCTGGCTGCCCCCTCTCAGGAATATTTAGCCTTTTTCATTCTAAAGGCTTTATTTTTTTTTTTACCTAAAACAGAGTGTGATAATAATGTGATATTTTTAAATCATAATGATAATTCAAGCCCTGTCATCATAGATCATCATGTAGGTTCTCACACCGTTTAATTCAAGTAATTCACCACTAAAAAAGCAAATCCCGGTGGTTTTTAATGAGCAGGTGTCAGATATTGATCATTTTTTCAGGCTGCAGCAAAATTTTTAATACTAATACTAATCAACTCCCAGTGAATCAGCATCCGACACTGCACTGCTCAAGAAAATGAAAGGAACACTTTTTAATCAGAGTTTAGCATCACGTCAATAACTTTTCTGGTATATTGATCAGGTCAATTAAATAGCAGAGGAGGTTGTTAATCAGTTTCAGCTGCTTTGGTCTTAATGAAATGAGCAACAGGTGCACTAGATGCCATAGCCAGAAGCTTGGCTATGTCTCCCAACACAGTTTCAAGAGCAGGGAGGAGATTCCAGGAGACAGACAGTGACTCTAGGAGAGAAGGTCTTTAACCCATTAGCAGGACCGGGATCTGCTCCTTTGCACTGGTTTGAATGTCTCTGACCAAACAATCAGAAACAGACTTCATGAGGGGGGCCTGAGGGCCCGACAGTCTCTGATGGGCCCTGTGCTCACTGCACTGTGGAGCTCAGCTGGCTTTTGAATACCAGAACTGGCAGGTCCACCACTGGAGGCTCTGGGAACAGTGTGGAGAACGTCATGCTGCCTGTAACATTGTTCAGTATCGCCGGTTTGGTGGTGGGTCAGTGATTGTGTGGGGAGGCATATCCATAACTACACACCAGGCTGACTGCCTTTAGGTGTCGGGATGAAATGCTTGAACCCATTGGCAGACCAACATGTCCTCCAACCGAAACGTAAGCATCCGTCGTTTCTGCAGGTCCCCGAAATACGACCTATATTTAAGTTTCCAAACGACCGCGCCCACCTCAGGCATCGCGTGTCGTACGGACCTGTCCGTGGGTAATGTTGCCGTGGCTCGGAGGATAGAATAGTAATCTATCAGTGTGAACGTTGATGGTTCGCTCCCAGCCTGTCATGTCAAA
>VOQJ01013724.1:10120-21129 GCA_015052665.1 Apistogramma diplotaenia | reverse complement strand
GTCACTAAGACTGCTCTTGGTTGATTATGTGAGACTGATTAACACCAAATACATGGGATCATAAATGACTGAATCATCATAAAGGTTTCAGCAGTTACAACTCAAAAAATACCTAACACTTACTGTATTTAATGGGGTGAAAAACGAACTGCATTGATGAGACTGTAGCTGAGCTGCAGCAGATAAGAGAGTCACATCTCACCGTTTTGTTTATTTATTTTTTTGCCATATTTGTGTAAAAGGACTTCTTTCAGGGGATATGTCATGCAGGCTAACATTTTAGGCTGATGCATCCAAGTGGAAGAGCTGCTGCTGCTGTTTTAAGTTAGGGCTGCTAGTCCCATTGTGTCCCTCTTGGCATCCTTCTCAGCTGTTAAAAGGGGAGCATTGAAGTATCATGTAGCTTGTGGCCTTGTGTTTTTTCCCTCTGCAACCGTTGGGGTTTTTTTTTAAATGAGGAGGCAGCTCGCATTGATTTAGATCTTTTCATTTTATACTGACAGGCCACTGATGCTGAAAACCTTGAGATTGTGGAGTCTTGGCTTCCTAAGAAACACCTTTTTACACCTGTTGTTTAAACTCATGAAAATTAAGTTCTAGCTTGTTTCTTGTACCTTAATAAGACTTTCTATGGGATGCTGTAGTTTACAGTAGCTGGCAGACATGTCAGAATCCCTGCAATGACTCTGTAAAAGCGAAAACAATCGAAACTCTGGCCGTATGTATGATATAACATTAACCTTTTTTGATCAATATTGTGCACATTCAGTGATGCAGTTTTTGTTTTTTATTGGTGACTGTGTTCAGTGGCCAAGTGTGAGTTTTTCAGTGCGGGAGGCAGCATTAAAGACAGGATTGCCCTGCGTATGGTGGAGGATGCTGAGAGAGCCGGGATCCTCAAACCAGGAGATACGATCATTGAGCCCACCTCTGGAAACACAGGTGCATCCGCTTGAATGAAAGAGTGAGCTGATCACAGTATTGCAGGTGCATAATGAAGGGATGAATTATTTGTACAAACTCTTGCTCTTTGTGCAGGTATTGGCCTCGCCCTCATAGCTGCAGTAAAAGGCTACCACTGTGTTATTGTTATGCCTGAGAAGATGAGCATGGAGAAGGTAAATGGCTCTACCAAAGAGCGCGCCTCCTTTTGAACTCTTTAGCGTGGGAAATCGACTGAAGGCTCCTGTTCCCGCGTCTTAGGTGGATGTACTCAGAGCTCTCGGGGCAGAAATTGTCCGCACACCCACAGCTGCAGCTTTTGATTCACCACAGTCTCATATACGTACGGCCTGGCGTCTAAAGAATGAGATCCCCAACTCGCACGTCCTTGACCAGTATCGGAATGCAAGCAACCCCCTGGCCCACTACGACACCACGGCCGAGGAGATACTGGAGCAGTGTGATGGTTTGGGCTTTCCTTTTTTTTTCTTATTCAGTGACTGATAAACACTCAGGTCTCTTACAAAGCAGTTCTTCTTTCTTATGATGGCTCGTCTGATTGTTGGATTTCCCTCTAATATTTGATGGTCTTTATCTTATGAACACAAATCTGGATGTCAAACTTACACCCACAAATGTGAGCATATAGCTTGTTGTCTTTGTTAAAAACCCTCAACGTTCCCGTATCTCTTAACATTAATTTATTAGGAGTTAATTTGAATCCAAAAACAAATGAAAAAAAAAAAGACTTTTTTTTTGCAGTTTGGAAAAGAAAATGCGTTTGTGTTCTAAGGTAAATTGGACATGTTGGTGGCCGGAGCCGGCACTGGTGGCACACTCACCGGTGTTGCTCGAAAGTTAAAGGAAAGATGTCCCAATGTCAAGGCAAGATACACAACCCGTTATTCCACTTTATTTTTTATCCATGATGTTTGTATTCGTCAAACTCAGTTTATCACTCAAATTGTTTTCTCCTGCATATTCATCAGTGAAGCAATGCATGCACTGCCAGCTCCATCAAACACAGTCACCTATTTAGCAGTGCAGTGTTTGCAAAATCTTAACACTGCCCTCTTATCTGTTTGTAGATAGTTGGTGTGGATCCTGAAGGGTCTATTCAGGTTGGCTCTGAACAGAAGAATGAAAAATTTGAAGTGGAAGGCATTGGATATGACTTCATCCCCACAGTACTGGACAGATCTGTGAGTACTTTTGTTGACATGCACATTTACACACTGAATGTTTTTAGCTACAAATCCTTTTCTCTCAAATGTGGACAGATTGTGGATATTTGGTACAAATCAGCCGACACAGAAACGTTTCTTATGTCACGCAAACTGATCAGAGAGGAGGGTCTTTTGTGCGGTACGTAAACATCAGTGAGGTTCGGTAGGTTTCGAGCACCCTCCGTATCAGTTCACTTTAATTCTACACTGATTCATTTGCATGTTTTGCTGCAGGCGGCAGCTCAGGCTCGGCGATGGCGGCCGCTGTGAAGGTAGCTCAGCAGCTGGAGGAGGGACAGCGCTGTGTGGTCATCCTGGCCGACTCCGTGCGCAACTACATGTATGAGGCACCTCATACTCGTGGTTCTGACTACAGCGGTAGAAATATTAAGGCGGTGTAAATGTGAAAGTCGTCAGGAAACAGTGTGAAAAGCACTGATGAATAACAGATTGCCTCGATTCAGACAAGTTTTAGGTGGAAGTCTGACTAAACCTTAGCACACCTGTTCAGATGCACTGATTTTTACCTCCAGGTCAAAGTTCCTGAGGGATCAGTGGATGTGTGAGAAAGGCTTCCTCTGCATGGATTCTCAAATGGACCCAAGGCCCTGGTAAAAGTCACCTACATCTCATACCCCTCAGCAGAGTATGATGGGGAATGTGGGTCCTAACACCTTTTGTCTTGGTGTCTTCCAGGTGGTGGAACCTGACTGTCCAGAGTTTGCACCTGGCTGCCCCCCTCACTGTCACACATTCTGTGTCTTGCCGGAAAACCACGGAGATCCTGAAGGAGAAAGGTTTGGATCAGGTAGCGGTCGTCACTGAGTCGGGGTATGTGTCGTCTTCTGGTTAATATTGTGAACTCACTGTATCAGTATGAGCTTACACGAACATGCACAGGAGTCTCCATGCAGATTTCAGACACACAGATCTCAGCCTGAGTATCCTTCCATCCCCTTCACCTGTGCAGGGCAGGTGAACGCTCTGCAGGTGCTCCACAGGTCGTACTTTCACCTCATGATTTCAGACTAAACCCTGGTGCTGTTCTTAGCTTGATGGTGGGGGAAATTGAAGTTATGGATGCTATCACGGAGGCAGGGAGTTTCTCACATTTGATTTTATTGGATTTTTTGTCTTTATCTCACCATTTGTATAGAACTGGACTTCCTCCAACTACATAGGTTATATTCCCCCCGACTATTAAAACTTTAATGATTATTTATGCTCTCTGGGTTCATAAGTGTTGACATAAGCAGACTGAGAGAGTAGGTATTGTCCTCTCATCACCTGCATCTGATGGGAGTTTGTGGCTTCTGTGCATTTCCACAGTACGATCCTGGGGATGGTGACTCTGAGGACCATTCTGTCCTCTCTGTCGGCGGGACAGGCTGAACTTTCGGCTGCCGTTAGCACGGTGCTCCTCAAGGACTTCAAATCGGTCAGTCAGAGAGCGCAGACCTCAGGAGTTCCTGGCAACCTTTGATGGCATCACAATAATATTTTTTCATGCTTGTCTAATCTTCCTACACTTGTGCTTTCAGGTGCACTTGACAGACAACCTGGGGAAGCTTTCCCATATCCTCAAAACTGATAACTTCGCTCTGGTGGTTCACGATCAGATCCAGCGTGAGAAAATTCATTTCAGTTACAGTTTATTGTCTGGTTTCTAAATGTCATTCCCAAAGGCAAATTTTTTTTTCTTCTGTTCTCAGAAATCTTAAATGCATTTAATCCATTTTATTGTGGCAGGAACCCTTTGCTGTTGTAGCTTTTTTACCAGTTTACCTGAAGATTGAAGGCGATAATTCCTTCCAGTTATCGCATCTTAAAGCGAAGCATCTTAAAGTTATTCCACGCCTTTTGATCTACAATGTCCAGTTTTCCTCAGTTCATTTTAAACGAGCTTCGGCCCAGAGAAGACAGAAGGTTTCTCGACCATGTTCACATAGGGCCTCTGCTTCGTGTGATAGAGCTTCAACCTGCATTTGTAGAGGACACTGTGAACTGTATTCAGAGATTTCTGGAAGTGATTTCCACGACAGATTCAGGTCTGTTTTAAATGCAGTGCTGCCTGAGGGCTCAAAGTTCACAGTACTGATTTGTATCATGGCAGATCTGACAGGCAGGAAGGAAAGGGTAGGAGGGAGAGAGAGGAAAAAAAGAAAAAAAAAAGAAGGTAGAACCTAGAAGAGAAAAAAAAAATCAATAGAAGTGAGGAGCAAGGAGGGAAACCCCAGATAGAACCCTCATGGTCAAAGGGAATGAGTCCAGAGAGCCAGAGGTAGCGATCAGCCCAGGGGGTGGGGCATCGTGGAGCAAAGCTAAGAAGTGGCCCACCCACTGCGGCACGAGCCCCTCCAAAGACATGTGTGATGTGTTGTTTGAGTGGGAGGAGGGGAAGGGCCAGGGTCTTCTGATTCCTGACTACCCCCGGAAGGAGAGAGCCAGCCACTGCTGGCTCACTAAATACCCCAGTTCCCCCACACCCAACCCCAGGGCAGGGAGGGCAGGTCCGGGGCCTGAATCAGCCACAGCCCCAGGGCACCACCGTGCTCAGGGCCAGCATTGCAAATTCTGTTTTTGATTTACATTTTGCACAGCATATCCCAGCTTTTCAAAATTGGGTTTGTAGTTTACTGTAGGATTCACTGACAGAAGAGGAAACTTAGGACTACTTTCCTGACTTGCATTTTCTATTTTTTTCTTTTTAAATTATATGATCACTCAAGTATCTGAAGGGCAGCAAATCTCATTAATCTCTCACTCACTCATCATTTGAATGGGGTCTCTTTTTATTACATTTAATAAATGAAAGTAAAAATATGTGTGCTTGATTAATTTGAAATTAATCTCATTAAACTGCATCTTATTTCATGTTTTTTGTAGTGAAAAAAAAGCCGCCACAGCAGTCTTTCGTGTCTAACAGCAGTTTAACATCAGTTCTGTGTCTCTGTCCAGACGAGGCTGGTGGGTCAGCCCTCCAGAGGCAGATTTTAATTGGCGTCGTGACGGGGATTGACCTTCTCACCTACATCGCCACACACGAGGGCCAGGACCGTTCGCCGTCTGACTGCTCACAGGCGAGCAGGCAGGAGTCAGGCGGCGTATCCCAGTAACCGTGTGCTGTTTGACATGGATTTTGCTGCCTGGTCACAGAGAAACAGCATGTGTAAAGCACCGTAGAGAGGACGGAGGAGAATTGTGAGACAAGAAAATGCACTGCTGTTGTTGCTACAGTGAGAAAAAAAATCCCCCTCCTCTCTTGTCTATTGAAGCATTAATATTTCCAGCGTTGATTTATGTAATTTGATTATCATAACTGAGTTACAATGTTTAGCATTTAAGTGACCTTATTTACTGCTTCTTTCTGGAGGAACTTTAAAATCACATTTACATTAAACACTGTGAGGTGGGCAACAAACCCTACATACACACATGCAGTTCTCATCCATGCAAATATTTTATTTTTTCATTTAGTATTTTTAGAGGGTGTTAGCTTACATAAACTGAATAAAAAATTATATTCGTTACAGGGATTTTTTTGGGTGGGGGCTGTGCTCTGTTGAGTGCCCATCTGTATTCATCTTTACAAACAAGAAATCTTACAGTTGCACATATATGAAATAAAATGCAAAGCGTGAAAGTCCAGCTGACAAACACTGCTATGTGCTTTTATTACTGAACACTTTTCTCATATGTATAAATAAATCTCATTCTACTCACTACTCTGCCTTGAAGTGTAATCACTCATTAGACCACAGGGAGGCGGTATTGGCTCGGGCCGGCCGCGTGTGCAGCTCTCCGTAGTTTCCAGTTCCTCCTGGATACACAAGAGTTCAAGCTCCCGACCTTGAGCCAGTAAGTGCATTTCTTCTTCACCAAGGTGCTCACGTAACGCCGTGCCTTGGCGTTAAAACAATATCTTGTTATCACGATGAAAGCAATCATTAAAGAAGCTGCTTAAACTGGCTCAATGGACTTTCTGTGAGAGAGCAGCTGTTAGTGGTGCGACTTCACATTGAGGTTGATGATATTGTCTACTTTACTGCGTTTGCACCAAGCACCACCACTATACACCAAACAACTGCAAAAAAAGAGGCAAACAAATACAAAAGACATAACGTGCAAAATCAGGACAAAGAGAGAAAACAAGCACTTATCAACTTAATTCTGCGTTTAAACTTTATACTTAGTTTTTTTTTTGTTGTTGTTCCTGCTAAGCTCTCATTTTTCTCAGCTTTTGCTGTTTTCACATTCGGAAACTTACACCCCCAGCAACGAGCACGGCTAAAGAGTTAATTTACTGAAAACCTGCTGCTTCCTCCCTGCAGCCTCACCTGTTGTTATCAAGGAATGCATCACATTTAAAAAGAAACATACCCGCAACACTGTTTCCCAACAAAACGAGATGTTACATCACTGTGTGATTATTTCCTGTCTTTTAAAAGCTTTTTTTTTTTTTCGTTGAAAACTAACAAGGTGACCCTCACGGGAAAATGACCATCAACACTGCCAAACTAGTCATTGCACAACCATTATCGCCGCAGATGGAAAACCACTGTCACGCTGTCCCTGACTGTCCTCTGCACATCATGATGTGTCATCATCAGCAGGCAGAGACAGCATCCCATGATGACGCTGGTCTCTTTTTGTCATTAGCACCAGGCTGTGTCCATGAAAGTGCTCACATGTGGATTTTCAGAAACTCAAACTGCGCAAAGTAGCCTCTTGAGTGAAGTACTCAGTAGCGGGAGGAAAAGGCTTCCAAAGCAGCTGCAAAAATATTTTTAGGTGGAACATGAACCGTGTTATTACCACCACAGAAAAGTAGTTATCCGCGTTATCAGACGCACAATTTAAACTTCTCACCACCAAGCCGAAGGGATAAAAATCACCTTTGACTCGTGTCGGTAACAAAGACACCTGTATTTCCTTGTTTTAAATCACTACAATCTTAAATGGCCTGGTGAGTTTCTTTACCCACTTTAACGGAAGGTTACTGCATGTGTGTGTGCAGGTCTATTTGGTTTGGAAAGATCCTTGTTTAGATCTGGCTGTTTCTTGACGTAATGAGAAAATGAAACCATTTTCAGAATCAACAGGTTCTCCAAAGTGCTGCACATCGCTGCCAGTTTATGACTGGCGACTGAAAACAGTCGGTGCGTTCAAAAATGAAGTATGACGCACTTCCAGCCCAGGTCCTCTCGGTCTTTCAATGATTCCTTTGCCTGCTGGGAATAATTGCAGAATTGGAGGTTAATTATTTGCCTCGGACCCGCAGGCTTGAATCTACTAATCAAGGAAGGTGAGTTTTAAGTCATTAAACAGACCTTAAAAAGCAATCACAGATTTGATGTTTCACCACAGACAGCGGGAGGCTCGTGAACACTTAAATGACCTTTAAATGCAGAACCCGAGTACATCTGTGGAGAGAGTTCACAGTTTAGTTTTCAGGGATATTACAGAATGCTTATGTCTGAATTTGGGGAGTCAGACTTCTTAATGGATCTTTATTTATTTATTTTTTAAACTTTTTTTTTTTTTTTACTGATATAGCTTACAGCTTTCCCCATACAAGCCCAGAAAATCTAAAAACTGGATGACTTTTAAATTTTTTAAAAACCGTCCAGCTCAGTAGGTACATCACATGGCTGTGGTGCAGGTGGCCCTTTGCCGCAGGTCTTCCCCTCTCTCTTTTCCCACTTTCCTGTCTCTGTTTACTATCTAATAAAAAGGCAAAACAATATCTTTGGAAATATAATAGCCGCATGTAGCTTCCAGGTATTAGGGGTAAGGCTAGTGTCTTAAACCTGCATTCTTTTTAATGGCCACCAGGGGGCAACACCACCCATTGACTTCTGGTCCTGTAGAAGTCTATGGGAAAACAATCCTCTGTAAACATTCATACATTTATGAACTCAGTTGCACATTTTGGGTCATACTGAATGAAAAATTTTATTTATTTTGGTCACAGCAAATTTTAGAAGTAAGTATTATCTGGGTATGCTCATTGGCTAACAAATTGTGATTTTCTAAAAATCACAATTTTTAGAAAATTGGCTAACAAATTGTGATTGACAAGTTGCTAACTAATTTGCATAAGCCTGCAGTTTTACAGACAGACCCACCCCCCCTTCCCTGTCACATTCCATACGACAGACACGCTAATCTCGAGGCTTCGAAACGAGACTTCATTAACCAGTGAGTGATGTCACGATAGGTTCTTTTATAATGTCTACACAAGAGTTTTTTTTTTTGCAATCAAAGGATTTGCCCTGTTGGTCAGTAAAAATGAATGAAGCTTAAAAGTAATCAGTCTTTACACACTATAATTGTTTATCATCAGAGAGAATTAGATGCACATGTTTACATAATCACATAATGCACCTGCAATCATCTGCAAAGGTCAGCAATGAGCACATTTTTTTTATCTTGTTTGTGAATAAAGTGTAAAAAAAAGGATAGTAATAAAGTGCAAAAACTAAATGTTGGGACTTTTTGGGGGGAGGGGGTGTTATGTGTTAAGTGCTGGGACACTTGTTGGCTGGGAGCAGCTGTCAGGCAGCTGAGACGCAGGAAGGGAGATAAGATCTTGTGAAACAGCAAAGTGACGTTTATATCTCTGACTGGAAAGCGTTCCTTCTGGTAATTAGCGACACAGTTCATGCTTTGGTTTGCAAACACTAGGCTGCAATAGCTTTAGATATCTTTATATATTTATTATATTTTATATCTTTATATATGTCATTTGTAAAGGAAGACATGAACATAAGTGAACATAAATGTAGCCCAAAGATGTCTTCAGCAAATTAGGAGGTTATAAAGTAAACAAACGCTAACTGGACGCACACAATCTAACGCCACTACAGACAAATGATGTCACACAACAATCAGCGAGCACTTAGGTGTACTGTGACTTCATTCTGTGCGAACAGGAGGTTCCCTGTGCAGCGCTGTTTGTGAGGCACGGGAAGGAGGACGCACAATTGTGAATGCTGTTATTTCTCTTTTTTCCCCCATATGTCATTTCCTATTTTGCAGCCACCAAAATAGCATAAAGATAAATTTTGTAAAGACTGAATGAGTGTAAAAATATCTGAATATTTTCTACATAATGACTAGAAACATTAAATCAGCCTGTGACCTTCACTCAAGCATCCCCGTATCAGGGGAAAAGTCCACTTTTTTCCAGTCACTTTAACAGGTCAGCAGCACTTTGATCTCTGTACTCTCCATCTCTGCCTTTCTTACGTCTCCCTTTCTCCTATTTGGTCGTCAACCCTGAGCCTCAAATCCACTGAGCCTGACCTTTATGCAGGCTGACCGCTTTACAAGCTCACGCAGCCACTATTCAAACAGTGTTCAAGGACTGGCCGCATGCAAGATTGCACAACTCTGTCTGAACCACGACCTGCATGATTTGAAGAGATACACCCCAGGCTGTGAGCACGTTTTCTCTCATGTTATCCCATAAAATATTTTAAGTAAGTAATACATATATATGCAAGGACATGTAGAAATGTAGTGCATACTCATAAGTTTAATATAGAATTAGTAAATAAAGGAATAAAAGGGGGCTCATTCATTCACAAATGCAGATTGTTACAGTTCTAATAATTATTACCATATGATGTCTTGTATAAAACTAAGTGCACCTTTATTGTTTCCATGAGTATTAACAGTGTAAATAACAACCAGGGTCTGCAAAAAACCCAGAGTCTTGGTCCTGGGTTTGACCCTGTGTTTCGTGTCAAGTTAATGTGTCTTAGTTTTGGTTTCTGTGTTTGTCATTTCCTGTTTTATTTTGATAGTGTCTTTGGGTAATGTTTTGCTTCCTGTGTTTCCAGCCCAGCTGTTCCTCATTATGTCATTCCCTGTGTATATATTATCTGTGTTTTCCCTTTGTCCTCGTCCTGTTGTCGTCTACAGCTCCCTGTTTGCTTCCATCCGTCCAGCTTTCTAGTTAAGGTAAGCTTTTCTAGTTTTTGCTGCTGGCCCCATCCAGCACTGTATTCCCTGTCACTACCAGCAAGTAAAGGGTATGAGTTAAACCAGACCTTCTCATCCAACATCACTGTCTGACCTCACAAAAGCACTTTTGTAAGAATGGTCAAAAATTCCCATAAATGCTTCCATAAACCTCATGGAAAGCCTTCCCAGAAGAGCTGAAGCTCTCACAGCTGCACAGGTTGGGTCGACATCATATGAAACCTTCTGGATTAAGAACGGGATGATACTCAGGTTCCACTGTGCCGCTTTCAGCTTTTTTGCTAAATTAAGGCAATAAGGTGACCGGTTTTAAATGTAGACTAACGCACATATTTCACTTGTCAAAATATTAAAACTTTATTTTTCCACACTTTTACACTTAGAAAATGTAGAATCCCTTACAGTAATATAAAAAACCCTGCATGTTTTCATATTTATATTTATCTAGTTTTTAATGTGAGCCACAAAGTGGACATAGATCAGAGGTGTCAAACATAAGGCCCGGGGGCCGGAACCGGCCCCTCAAAGACTCTGATCCGGCCCGCTGGATGATGGAATCCCCGTTTTTGTCACTACTGTAGAAATTTTCTTCACGATGGCTTGACAGTAAAACAAAATAAATTAAAAAAGGACATTTTCTGTTTCCTGATTTCTCAGGACAGTCTGGAGAAGAACTACCAGAACTTTTTCTGTAGTTTTACACATTTCTCACAATTTAAGGTCAACCTGACAGATGACTCTGTTGTAAAAAAAAAACCTTATATACAGCTTTTTTCTTATATTAAGATATCTCCAGGATTTAATATGCAGTTGAATTTGTGTACAGACAGAGAGGAGGTTTAACCGGTCTGG